>BQNB010006841.1:34154-95875 GCA_026074375.1 Tanacetum coccineum
TGTTACAGAATGTATGTTCTCTCAAGTGACTATAGAAAGAGGCATAACATCATGTGAATATCTTCACATCATTCCTTCAGTAACATACCATCCGGGAGATCCACACATGTTCGGACCTCCTCACAGCTTATATTTATCATGTCACATAAAATCAAAATAAAACTATGTGTAGCTCGCATTATCATGAAAAAATCATGCTCATTAAACATGTAAAATAAATGAGGTTCTTACTTACTACCATTATATTATGGATTTGAAATGGAGCGCCTAAAAAACATGGTGTACACCCCCTTAGATATATAACACCCCGATAATTCACATAGCAGCGGAAGCTAAATATGGGGTATTACTTCATGAATCAACAGTCATAATCATAGAATGACTAATAAAGAGACGTTTAGAAAATTTAGTTATCATTCAATATCATATGAGAGTTTTACAAAAGGAGGTCCCAAAATACATTTAAAACATAAAGGTTGAATGATAACAAGTTTGGACGTCTTCAAGTCCATGCCACTCCGTGCCTTAAACCGCTTAGTTACCTGAGATAAACATGCTAAAAAGGTCAACACAAAGGTTGAGTGAAATTCATAGGTTTGTAATGAAACGTTTGAATACACGTCATCATAAGTGGTAATAATTGTACAATTAAAATTATCATGGAAAACAGTATTATTGCCCTAAGCTCATGACACCAACACGTTAACATGGAAATCACCTCAGTGACATTATTAAGGAACAAATGTCCTCTTGGAAAGGTAACTTGCCAAAGTTACCCATTATTCTTAAATATAGTGCGTTTGATTACCTCATGTACAGGTAAACACAAACGGGATTCGTCAATCCCGATAGATCTATCTATAATATTCGCGTTCACTCGCAAGTGATCAATAATTCATGTTTAAATGATATTGGCAGTGGAGGTAAACTTAGACAATAATATATCAGGATAACATACAGTTGGAAAATACTTGTATTCATGCTTTATAGCATGTATCCCCCCACGGGGTTTGAAAAAATATATAAAGGTGGGACTATGAACTCACCTTAACAGGGAAATCTGATTAATGGCAAAAGTAAATCAAATGGAAGTAAACAGCTTCGTCACGCAACCTGGGGTAATATGTCAAGTCTTAGTTCGATTGTTTATATTTTAAAACTTTATTTCATAAAGTTTAACGTAAATATTAATTTGGTTTATTAATTTGTGAATATATCGTATCACTGTTCGGGTTATCATAATCCAGATGTCATGTAGTAAACGTTTGATGAGCTAGGACACTTTAAATCGTAAATACAGCAACTCGTCAAAACGTTTACCCAAATGAAAGCCCCTCACATGAAATTCTCTAGTAACGTGATGCGTTATAGTTTAAATAATAAGATTTTATCTTTTTAAGTTTTTTCAAAAGCTAGTGGATGATAAATTATGTTAAATATATAACATAATTATTTTTATATGTTTCGATCGATGAATGAAACGATAAATGTGTCGGGTTTTAATAAAATCAAGTCTTATAACGTTTAAATATATTTTTATTATTAAATATAAAAATATTACATTTTATACCCTTAAGGATTTGAAATTGACAATATATACCTTTGGTATATATATTTTGCAATTTAAACCCTTCATAAATAATTTTAAAACATTTAACCCTTAACTTTCAAATATGGCAAAACAACCCCTTGTGGTTTTAAAGTTTAGAGTAATTACATTTTTGGCCCGAAAGTTTATAAGTTTCAAAATTTACAATATATACCCCTCATGCATAAAATGATTTACGTTTCTAGTCCAAATTCCATATACTTTGTATTTTTAATCTCTAAATCATTTTGCAGTGTCAAGCTTATCACAATAAGCTAAAATAAGTTGGTTTTTATGAGCTTAAAGCTTATGAAATGAGCTTATGAGCTCGAAATCTCAAAATGAGCACGTTTGGGTTTGAAATCATAACTCGATGGGTTCTAGCTTTTAGAGTTTGTTTCCAAGTTTATAAAAATGATATTATAGCTTATTAGAACAGCTTATAAAATCAGCTTATAGCTTATAGCTTATTAGGGTTTCGAAAATAGCTTTTTAGGGTTTTTAAGAGTGCGTTTGGTTTAGGAAAACCAAACGTGTAAGTTTAGGGTTCAAGAGCTTTTCTCACAAAATCATAAAGATGGATAGGAGCTTATTAGGATAGGAATAAGCTTAAGCTAGTTATTAGGGTTCACATGGACTTAGGGTTTCCAAAACAGATCATTTAGGGCTCGATTAGGGTTTCGTTTGGTTTAAGGATTTCCAACGTGGTTTTGTTTGATCACATGGTTAAAACAAAGTTTATATAAGATCTAAAACACATCAAGAGCTTATAGAACAAGTGATAGGACTTACTAGTACTCGAATGGGTCGAAATGGGTTGATACGGGTCGAAATGGCTTGGAGATAAATCAAGAACCTTTCTTCTCTTGTTCCTTGGTTTCTACTAGCTTAAAGACCTTTCCTTTTCCTTCTATAGCTTGGCTAGAACATAGTTTTGAGGTAGTATGAAACTTAGTTGGTGAGTTTTGAAGGTGTACATGTATGCGTGTATATAGGGCTGAAATAGGAGTGGTGACCAAGTTTGTGTGGAGTAGTGGCCAAGTTATGAAAAGTGGTGGCCAAGGGTTAGCTAGGTGTGACTATTAGAGGTTAGGGACTAGCTTAGAGAGGTGTTAAGAGGTTGGAAGGGGTTCGGCTATCCAAGGAGGTGACGAGGGGGTTTCTTGGGGAACAAGGGGTGCAAGTTGATGACAAGTAGGTGACAAGGAGGTGAAGGGAGCTAGAAAGGTGGTCACAAGGTGCTAGGCAAGGTGGTGACAAGGTGTGGAGGGTGCTAGCTTGGTTAGGACTTAGTTTAAAACTAGTTAAGGGGTGTCGGGTTTACTAGGGTTTTAGGTTAGGGTTTTAGGTTTAGCCGAGTGTGTAGAGTGAAATAGAGGGAAATAAATGTTTAAATGTGGTGCATTGGAGTGTTTGTAACTTGGCTTAAGAGGTGGTACAAAATTTACAAAGAAATTGGAGGGGAATTGCATATTTTCAAATGTGTGCTATATCGGGTTGTACATTGCGCTTAAACGGGTTGTACATTGGTTTTGGAGGGAAAATATATTCGAATTTGGTGCATTAGTAACTTTGTACATATGCCTTATAAGCTTGTACATTTGATTTATATGTAAACATTACATGTAGTTAGGGTTTTGATATAAACGTTAACGTATAAATCCATTATATAATAAACGTTATGAATAGTACGTTAAATAGATAATGTATGGTAAAAATGGAGTTTAGAACATATTGCTTGACATATTATAACGTTTACTTGCTATAAACGTTGATGAAATTGGCATTGGTAGGTTGCGTGAGCACGTTTACTTTTGTAATGTAAGTTACGTTACATCATGGATGGTATAAAACAAAAAATATTCCCGTGAAAATGGTTCTATTAAATATAATAGATGGATAATTACATTGCTGAAAATTATGGGTTGTTATAGTCTCCCAACCTTAAAGAAATCTCGTCCTGAGATTTAGTTGGATGTTGGAGTGATGTTCCCACATAAATTCTGGTCCTCTTTTAGAGTTCCATCTTACTTTGACTATAGGGATACGACTTTGTTTCAGTTGCTTGACTTCTCGATCCATAATTTCTACTGGTTCTTCCACAAAATTGAGTTTGTCATCAAGCCGAAGCTCTTTCATTGGAATGATGAGGGATTCGTCAGATAGGCATTTCTTTAAATTAGAAACGTGGAAGGTACTGTGGACATTACTGAGTTCTTCAGGAAGCTCAAGTGTGTATGCCACTGGGCCGACCCTTTTAAGGATCTTAAATGGTCTAATGTACCGGGGGTTAAGCTTTCCTCGTTTTCCAAATCGGATGACACCTTTCCGAGGTGACACTTTTAACATAACACGATCTCCAACTTGGAATTCCAAAGGCTTTCGCCTTACATTGGCGTAACTCCTTTGCCGGTCTCTTGCAGCTTGCAAGCGTTGTCGGATTTGTACTATCTTTTCGGTGGTTTCATGGATTATCTCTGGTCCCATTGGTATGGTGTCCTCATTGCAGCTTCAAGCGTTGTCGGATTTGTATATCTTTTTTCGTGGTTTCATGTATTAACTCTGTCCTTGAGTTGAACATCTCCAACTCGGCCCAGCTGACAGTGATCGACATGTTTTGACCATAAAAGTGCCTCGAATGGTGCAAGCCATTAATACTGGCATGGTAACTGTTTATTATAGGGAAAATTCTACCAATGTAAATGTCTCTGCCTATCCTTTTCCAAAATCTATAACCAGGCTCGAAGCATGACTTCGAGTGTTTGGATAATAGCGAGAGGCAGCGCGCGAAAGTGACCATCTATCTTTTTTGGTAAAGTTTCCCCGTACATTTTATTACCACAAACCCCCACCCACACAAACCAACACACACCCTTAACCTACAACCAAACAACCCACCCTACACACGCTACCAACACATCAAACAACAACCACCCACACAAACAAACAAACACAACCATCCAAACACACACCACACACACCCAAACCCTACCCTTTAAAATAAACCCAATCAACACCCACAAATACAACACGCACAAAACATAACAACCCCAACATTACCCACCAACAACACCAACTCAACCCACAAAACCACACCCCAACACACATAACCGTCTTACAAAACACAAACAACAACTAACACCCATACTTACACACCACACACAAACAACCAACCACACACCTCAACATCAAAACCCACCCAAAACAAAATATAAAACCACAAACACCAACATACCCAACAACCAACACCAAGCAACAACAACACAAACATACCAACCAACACTACAACAAAACCACCCCTAAACAACACTAACAAAACCACTTATAATACACCAAAACCAAACCCCAACCCAAAACCAAAACACACACATACCAACCAAACACACAAACACAAACAAAAAGAAACAAACTACAAGCACCACCTCCAACAAACACACACCCCCATACCATACCAAAACAACCACACAAACATACAAAAAACCACACCACCCCACAACAACACACACAACACCCCACTCAACTCACTAAATAAAAAACGCAATAACACCCCCACCAACAACATAAACAACAAACAACACCCCACCAAAGGCAAACAACCAACACAAAAAACACCCCCCACACACCCACAAACAATAACAACCAACACAAACCTAAACCACAAACATAACACCCACCACACACTACACAAAACACCCCACCAACACACACTAAAACCAACACAAACAAAACAAAACACACAACCACAAACAACTAAAACAACCTCCCTACCAAATAACACCAAAACACAACAAAACAACCCACAAACCCAACCAAACCCAACCACACCCCACAACAAAAAACACCAACCACACAAAACCACCAAAAAAATGTTTAAGTACAAAAGGTGTAGGTGAAATCCTACAACCCATCCCGTTTCATGGGAAAACAAACTTAAGATTGACACGCCAATCTCAAGAAAACCACGCAACAAAAAGCGCTACTAACCAAAACACAACATAAGAAAGACACACCTATCTTATGCTAAACAAACAAGACAAATTTATTTCCTAACTCGACCTTTCAGCCGGATATCAAATTTGTCACCAAACTTATCCCCTTCAGGAAAGATAAATTCATCCACTTCATCATCGGATTCGACATGTTCATTCAACTGAGACACTTTAGGCCTCGCCTCTTGATCTTCCACTTGATTACCCCTAGAGCTAGAAGTTCCACATTCATCCTCTATATCCAAAGTATTTAAAGAATCAAAAGAGTTTGAAGTGGAAGGACCTTTTACCTTATTTTAGCCATAGTATCCATATCAGCCCCTCTCCTAGTAGTACCCTTTTTCTGCCAATAAAAATTAGGTTTTGGCTTATCAAGCCGAATACCCTCAATTTGACGCGACCTAGGATGCATATCAGCCTTCTTATCATTATGTTTCTTCCTTTTAACCTCCGTAAACCCATCACTCTTTGTATCCGTAGAAACATAAGCGACCGGTTCTCTAACAGTCTTAGGGCATTTATCAGAAGAGTGACCAAAAATTTTACAATCGGCACACCTTGGAGGTTTCCATTCGTATTCCACACTAATAATGACTTCCCTCGTATAGTCCGTTTCATCATCATTTGGAACAGTCATAGTTACCACTTTCTTCAAATCCGACTCCGAGCTAACCTTAAAATTAATACGTCCCCATGCTTCACCACACATAGATCTCGTATATGCATCTAACATCAAAGGTTTACCAATTTGAGTAGCAATAAGACTAAGGCCATCCTCTGAGTATGCAACTAGAGGAACTTTATGTAACTTAACCCATATAGGGACTTTAGTCACCACATCCTTCTTCAAAGGCAAGCTCGGGGTCCATTTGTTAACGATTAATGGGGTATTGTGAATCAACCAAGGACCCCGATCCATAACTTGCTCCATTCCCGTGCTATCCGCAAACTTGAACAGAAAAATGCCATCGTCATTCTTCATTACTTTTTCAAACTCAAATTTGCTCCACGTATTGGTAACATAATTTTGAACAAGTTGGAATGCAATACTTTTACCAATGAAGTAACCCACAAGAGAGTTCACAAACTTACTCTTAACTTTATCAATAGCAGCCTGTGGAAGAACAGTGTCCGAGTTTACAACTTTCTCATCATTGACAAGCGACCTGAAGTTAATCTTTTTTGGTATATTCATTTTTGACCCATTTAAATCCACATCATTTACGTCTAATCCCCCCAAATCAGCAACACTAGTAGGGCTCAAAAGACCATTAAACGACTTCAATGCATGAGTACTTAAATTACCAGCCTTTAGCCCAAGCTTACACCCATCATTAGTATTGATATTAACCTCATTAATAATACTAGCATACGAATCATGTGACTCTGATTGAACACCAGTAGGTATAAAACTCAGATCTTCATCACCTGAAACAACCGCATGAACATCCTTATGAGCTGTTTCCAAACTATCCTCCAAATTGTCGAGTGGTTGATTATTGTAGGTTTCAGATTCTTTAGCACTCCTTGAGGACAACTCACCAGTCTCATTAGTACCAACACCATTATCAACCTCTTTTTGTTTAGTTCCAACAGCACTTGCGTTCAATACCCCTCCACCATCGCTATTACCAGCAATAGAGACTAAATCTGTTGCCGTGACACCAACATCATGTATAACTAATGTATCAATCTCAAATTCACGAATAGATACAATAGGTGCAATTGATACTGTCTTTAAGGGTGATTCTTCCTTATTCATACTCACACTATTTGATCTATTGGAAGCCAACCTAGGGAAGTTCTTATTATAAACAGCCCCTTCCGCATCCTCTATAGCAATACCAGCCTGAAGTTGCTGGCGACCACTCGCAGTGATCTTTGACTCCTTAGGTTTCTTCAAAATAGATTTCAACGGTTTTCCATCAACCACATAAACCCTAGGATCAGGATTATTGTCTTTCGCCCTTAATGATTTCAACTTCCTTGCATCATCCATCTCTCTCACACCCACAACCATCAATCAAACACAAACAAACAACCACAATAGCAGATTCCAAAAAAGTCACGATTAGCAGCAGCAAAAAAGGATCAAAAACCCTAAAAAAATTAGGGTTTTACATGCAATGAAAATCAATTGCTAACTGCCGTCCATAATCAAATTCACAACCTAGAATGATATAGCATGAAAGTGTAGAAATAAACATAACCTAAAGGTAACCACTTTGTCCATCTGTCTCGAGATGATATGCCATACTCGTGTCTAATTGAGTACCCAAAGCATTCTGCATTGACTGCCAAAATCTGGATATGAAATGACTGTCACGATCCAATATGATGGATATCGGTACTCCATGTCGTGAAACTATCTCTTTTATATATAACCTTGTGAGGGTTTCCATACTATCTGTTGCTTTGGTGGGGATGAAATGTGCTGATTGTTGTCTCATGTTCAATTCTTTTTGATCAAGGATCTGTTGAAGGCTTTTATGATCAGTGAACACAGTACACTTTGTGCCATACAGATAGTGTCTCCAAATTTTAAGAGCGAACACTACAACTCCTAATTCAAGGTCATGTGTAGTATAGTTCTCTTCATGAGGCTTGAGTTGTCGAGATGCATATGCAATAACTTTTTCTCTTTGCATTAACACTGCTCACAGACCTTGGAGTGATTCATCACAGTAAACGACAAAGTCATCGTTTCCTTCTGGTAATGCTAAGATTGGAGCTTTACATAATTTTTGTTTTAGCAGTTTTTTGGGTAAAAGGGAATTCATACCCCGATAAAATATATTACACCAAAAAAACGTTGAAGTACAACGGATGTAGGTGAAGTCCTAGCATCACAGCCCGTTACATGGGCAAACTATGCACAAACAAACGTTGTGCAACAACTAACACAAGAGTGACATGCCACTCTTATGACTTAACTAAGAAGGAAAACCTAGAACATAAATCATAAACATTGAAACAAACAGGTAATCCAACTTAACTTCTATATCATGGAAATGATGACGCGTCTGAATGACCATCAATAGATCACAAATGCATCCGTAGCAACCATCTCTAACAGTCACCAATGCATCCAAGCAATAGACCCCAATCATTGATAGACAATGGATGATATAACGACTTAACTCCCGTCCTCTACAGTCACTAAAATAACGAGTAAACTCGTTGGTCTTCAGAAACAAAATCTTGAAAAGCCCGAGTGCATAGTGCGTGTTATAAGACTCATCCATACACTAAACATCGACCAAAGCCCACGTTTAGTAAAGTACACGCATGCCCCAAAAACAGCTCACAACCGTGATCGGCACATGTCTTCAACACCCTAACACTAGGGTTTCAATCCCCCTCTCCCAAACCCACTAACCAGGATAACCACAACCTGTAACCAAAATCAATCAGCCCAGAAAACATCACGCCACCACGCGATGGTGATTAAACATGTTCAAGTCAGCGAGATCATCCATCCAGTACCAAAATCTAATCACAACGATTAGATATATACCCAACGTAGCAGCAGGATCCAATAAGCAATAACGAAACCCTAACAGGGTACCCGTCACGTTGAGAGGATCCACATCAGCTCAGTAGCAATCGAAATCAGTAAAATAATCACCCAGAACATTAAAACCCTAATCAAATTAGGGTTTCTTGATTTCGACACACCACAATAATGATTGCCTCAAATCGTCCACCAATCACACCAACTAGGAGTAAAAGCCCTAGTTAGCCGTCAAACCCCATCAGAACCTCAACAACGTTCGAACCCTAAAAGAGATCGAGAAGCCATTAAGGGTCAGATCATACGATCAAAAAAATACTCGTTAAGCATATGATCATAGGATACAACCACAACACGAAATCCATGAGAATAAACAATAAGTCGAAACCCTAAAAAAAATAGGGTTATGATTTCGGTTGTAATAATCAATCGATCCAAATATATAATCATGATCGCAACCCTAAAAAAATTAGGGTTTAATGAATCGGTTGATAGATCTAGAGGCGATTTAAATAGGAAGTGAATCAAACCGACCCCCACCCTCATGTAAAGAAAAGAAACAACATCCTAAATCCGATTGCATATTTAGACACCTCATAAACCACTTACCTGAATTTAAAACACATAGGAGATCAAAGAAATCATATGCGAGTTAAAAGACAGAAAGAATGATTACAAAGGCCTGAATAGAGAGGCGGATCTAGGGTTGTTTTAGCCGGAAAAAGGGGAGGAGGGGGTGCCGGAAATCGCCCCTAGAGGGGAGAGAATGTTTATGATTTATAATTTTTGTTTTAGCAGTTGGAAAGCTGACTCTTGGTTTTCTCCCCAGATATACTTCTTGTTTTTCTGGGTTAATTCAGTCAAAGGCTTTGCAATCTTCGAAAAACCTTTGATAAATTTTCGGTAGTAGCCGGCAAGTCCTAAGAATTGGCGTACTTCTGTGGGTGTGGTAGAAGGTGCCCAATTCTTAACTGCTTCAATCTTGGCGGGGTCAACGTGAATTCCTTGATTGTCAATCATGTGCCCGAGAAATTGCACGATACTAATCCAGAAATCACATTTGGAAAACTTGGCATACAATTTCTCCTTTTTGAGTAATTCCAAGATTATTCTCAAGTGATCTAGGTGTTCTTCTTTGTTACGGGAGTAGATAAGAATATCATCGATGAACACTATCACAAATTTATCCAAGTATGGTTTGCACATACGGTTCATGAGGTCCATGAACACAGCAGGCGCGTTGGTTAAACCAAACGGCATTACTTGGAATTCATAGTGTCCGTATCGTGTTCTGAAAGCAGTCTTGGTAATATCTTCATCCCTGACTCTTAGTTGGTGATAGCCTGATCTTAAGTTAATTTTTGAGTAAACACTCGAACCTTGAAGTTGGTCGAATAAATCATCGATCCTGGGTAATGGGTAACGATTCTTTATGGTAAGTTTATTCAACTCTCGGTAATCGATACACATTCTGAAAGATCCATCTTTCTTTTTAACAAATAAGACAGGAGCTCCCCAAGGTGAAGTACTTGGTCGAATAAAACCTCGGTCTGCTAATTCTTGTAGTTGGTTAGATAGTTCTTGCATTTTTGAAGGAGCTAATATGTAAGGTGCTCGGGCTACTGGTGCCGCTCCTGGAATTACATCAATTTGGAATTCTACATGGCGAACCGGAGGAAGGCCAGGTAGGTCTTCAGGAAAAACTTCCAAAAATTCTCTAACTATTGGTATATCTTCTAGTCGTTTTTCGTCTGACTTCTTCTCCATTACTTGGGCTATGAAAACTTGATATCCTCTGGATATATATCTTTCGGTTTTAATACAAGATATGAGTCTTAGTCGGGTTTTACTTTGATCACCTTATATAATCAAAGTTTCACCGTCGATTGGGATGTGGATGACTTTCTCGTCACAGATAATTCTAGCATGATACTTGGATAACCAATCCATACCAATGACGACGTCGAAACTACCGAGTTTAATTGGCATAAGGTTGATTTCGAAAGGTTGGTTTAGCAAAATCAGAGTGCAACCTTGGATAACGGTATTAGTGCCTACTAGGTTTCCATCGGCCATTTCAATGTCGTAGGTAGTATCTAGTGTAATTGGTGGGATATTAAGCATAGAAGCAAGAGATATAGATACAAAACTTTTATCGGCTCATGAATCAAATAATATTCTAGCTAGATTTTGGTTTAAAAGGAACGTACCCATGACTATGTTTGGGCCTTGGTGAGCATTCTTGTCCCTCAGCAAGTATGCTCTTCCGTGGGCACTGCTGTTTGCCTTTGGGCACTGATTTCTGTAATTCCCTTTCTCTCCATAGGCATGGCAAGTTACTGTTACTGGTTTCAGGTTACCTCTAGTGGCTGGCCCTTTGTTCTTACAGTTCCTAGTCTGATGACCCACCTTGTTGCAAGTTTGACACTTGACAGTGCAAGGTACTGTATGATGCAGGGCACATCTTTTACACATGGGAAGGCTTCCAACATATCTATTGTTTTCAGTTGGGGTGGCAGCATAAGCCCTGACGGTTTCTTTCCTTCTATTCTGTTGTTGGTGGTGATCATTGTTGCGGCTATTATTGTTGTTGTTACGGTTGTTTTGATAGTTGTTATTGGTAAAGGTTCTTCTATCATCAAACTTTCGTTTGTGGTCATTGGTTCCTTGCACATAATTATGTTTTGTTACTTGATCCATTAACCTTTGGGTTATGGTAATGGCTTCCTTTAAAGTTTGAGGCTTTGAAGCAGTAACATTTCCTTCAATACTTCTGGGTAATCCCCCGATGAAGACTTCCATAAGTTTCTCAGAATTTGGCACCATAGTTGGGCATAAAACTGTGAATTCCTGGAATCTTCTAACGTAAGTCTTGATATCATTCCCTTTTACAGTCAGATTGTAAAATTCATCTTCCATTTTCTTGATCTCATTTCGGGGACAATACTTCTTTATTAAGAGCTTTTTAAATTCGGACCAGGGAATCTTGTAGGCTTCCTCTATTCCAATAGGCTGGGCGAATGAATTCCACCAGGACAAAGATTCTTCAGTTAGAGTACCAGTAGCAAATTTCACTTTGCAGTCCTTTTTTTTGGATAAAGGGGAATGAGTACCCTGGTAAAATATATTAAACACCCAAAAACTATTAAGAACACTGGAATGTGACTGACATGTCACATTAGCCTCAAGCAATAGCTTGAACTTCCACTAACCGTATGACATACCATACGGAAACAGCCCTATTACAATAACAATGACTCCAATAGGGAAAAACCACTTACACGTACATAAGGAAACCATAAGACACTTAGGAAATTAAAATCCCTTCAGATAGCTTCCAAGCCTTCACAATATCACAAGCACTACGCGACTTCTTCAAACGACATGACATCAATTTAAGCCGCACCGTGTTCATAATACACTCAACCACCTGATTAACCGTTCTTTTCATATTCTTGAACAGCCGACCATTTCTCTCTTGCCATATGAAATAGGAAGTAGCCGCCACCACCAATTTAGCAATAACACTTTTAGAAGTCTTTCTTGCTGCAAATGGAATGATATCATCAATGATATCATAAATAGACGTGTTAGAACTTGCAAGATCAGCAACTCCTTTAACTTGATTCTAAACCTGTTGAGAAAACGGACATTCAAAGAATAGGTGGTCATGCGAATCCGGTTGAGTTTCACAAAGCGAACATGTCACAAGCGCATAGATCATATTATCCCAATGCCTCAATGTGTCTTGAGTCTTTAGCCGACGACGAATGACCAGCCAAAGATGAACAACGTGCTTAGGAATACAACATGAAAACCAAACCGATTCAATTCGTTCAAACCAGCGGATGAGGCCAACATCTCCTTTCGTACCTTTGAAATTGAAAGGTTGGCAGCTTATAAACTCTTTGTAGCTATATTTTCTTGCTACAGGAGTTTCTCTTTGTCTGGTGTTCCTATTGGTATTATCAGTATTTGCCATGGTAGCAGCTTGTGCTTCCAGAGCTGCAGAAACACTATCAGCAACTAGTTTCCTGATGGCGGCCTGAGTCATGGCTGGTGCTGCAGGTGTTGATGTCCTCTTGGGATCCATTCTATCAACATTTGCTAGACAACACAAAATAAGAATCCATACAATGATAGAGTCATATCACAAGTCTTTGTATAATAATCAAAATTTTCATACATAGTGATATTGATATCATTTGACATAGATACTTATTTGGTACAAGTTCTAACAAAGAAATACACATCCTTTGATATTACATTGTTGGATATAACGGAAAATTTTAGAATCTAAGACTTCCAGAGATAGACACTCTAACAAGCATCTAACTCATTAGGTTTCTCGGGGACTGGTTCACTTTTCAGTGGTCGCTGCATGATCCATAATGAGTTATCTAACTCTGCGAAGATAGACTCATCAAAGGGATAGTCTGGTGGTGGTGTAGGTGGAATCATATGCTCAATGTCTTGATTATTAATCATATCCATGATACCTGGGCACAAAGGTTCAAGAAAACTTGATGGTAAGAGAACCATAGTAATCCCGGATACATAAAGATATGATACATCAATAACCTTAATACAGAGTATAGGATAGACAACCACGACATACATAAATCGGTGTCATGAAACAGCGAGGTATAATAGAATTACAACTTCATTATGTCATAAACAACTTGTCTATATATTTTAAATAACCAAAATTTGACAAGTGTCATTATTTATGCCACACATCTCGTGGTTAGATTCTAAACAAAAGTTGTAAATGACAAGGATCTAGTCTAGTAGTCTGGTGGTCCTCCCTTGTGGTTCTTGAGTTCTTGGATCGTATCTAGAAGACTCTTTTTATCTGACTGGTGGCGAACCTGGATATCCACGATGATCATCTCTAGAGTAGAAATCCTGACGTGAGCAAGAATAATCTCATCGTCATGCCTTATTTGCTCTCTCTGAAATCCAGAAATCTGGGTACTGGCTTCTTGAAGTTCGGTTTCTATTTGGTCAAAATCTCGCTGTATGATTACTCGACCTTTACCAAGACCTTCTATCTTATCTTCCATGTGTTCAATGTGCTCAAGAAGGAGCTCATCTAAGTGATTCAAAATATTCTCGATCTATTCCTCATGGCGCTCTAGATGCGTCTTATGAGAACTCTCTCCAATCTCGATTACATGAGGCGGGGCAGAAGAATCAGTAGAGGAGGATGATAGGAAACGGGCTCATTTCTGAGGTGGCAAAATCTCCTCAGGAAGAAAGAAATCTCAGAGATCAAATAGTTGTGATGATGGTAACACTGGAGATGGAGGCAAAATAGTTGGTGGAGCAATTGGAGCTTGTGGTAGAGGAATATGTGATTCATTGTTAGTAGCATTATATGCTTGCATGACTTTCATATACGGATCATCGTGGAAAGGTGAGATGGTTAGCGAGGCTAACAGATCTTTAGATAAATCCTCTAAAGAGTCAGAAGAGGTGTTTCCCGGTGAAGCTGGGAAATAGTCCGGTGAAGCCGGGGGGTATAGTTAGGAGTATTTGTAAAGGAAAAAGCATCCTCAATATAGGAATCAGATAGGACGATAATAGGGTGGGTGGATGAAGACATAATTCTGTAACAAACCAGTGGAAATAACATAAGTTATTTATATTTAATTAATAGTTATGTATCTTTACATACTATTTAGGAAATGTAGTGGCACGGAGGACTTTTTTGGATAGAAAATAGTTATAGTTTAGGTTTTAACCTTGTTCTCTATAACCGTGGCTCTTGATACCAATCTGTAACACCCTGATAATTCACATAGCAGTGGAAGCTAAATTGGGGGTATTACTTCATGAATCAATAGTCATAATCATAGAAAACGACTCAAAAGAGACGTTTTGGAAAATTCAGTTATCATTCAATATCATATCAGAGTTTTACAAAAGGAGGTCCCAAAATACATTGAAAACACAAAGTTTGAATGATAACAAGTTTGGACGTCTTCAAGTCCATGCCACTCCAATAATCGTATCCAATGCGGGTTGGCATGGCAATATGCGATTTTTTCTGTCAAGCATGCATGGGAATCTCATTAGACCGTGGTTATGAGTTCACTTGGTAATAAAGCTATTTGTTTTGCCGCATTTGTATCCCACGGCATGCATTTTCCATTTATGGTTAGTCATGCGGAGATGTTTTGAAAAAATCCCAAAACATGTTTTGCGACCTTGGGAATGTTGCCCATCTGTAGATATAAGATCGTTAAGGAGTGTTTTCGTCAAACCCATTTTGGATTCACACGAACGACCTCTTTTTTGAGTGTATCTTTGCTGCAAAGATTTGGAGTTTAGTTCGTGTTTATGCGAAAATGGAATATGTTCGTCCTTTGCTTTATGACATTACTAATTAGTTTCAAACTAGGGCACACAAACGTATGATACAGGTGGTTGTGGGAAAGTTAATTTTTGCTTCCGCCTCTTATTTTCAATGGTGTAAGAAATAATAGATTTGTCAAAAGGAACATGAAGATCTCCGGAGAGCTCTAAGAGATTGATTATTTGTGACGGTTCGTCTCAAGCTTGTCTCCTTCAGATTTAAAAACACCGCGAGGGTATCTAGAATGCTCGCGTTATGGAAGAGGCTCTTGATACCAATCTGTAACACCCCCTTATTTGACATATAGCAGCGGAAGCTAAATTGGGGTATTACTTCATGAATCAACAGTCATAATCATAGAAAACGACTCAAAAGAGACGTTTTGGAAAATTTAGTTATCATTCAATATTATTTCAGAATTTTACAAAAGGAGGTCCCAAAATACATATGAAAACATAGAGTTTGAATGATAACAAGTTTGGACGTCCTCAAGTCCAATGCCACTCCGTGCCATAGGTTGCTCAATTACCTGAGATAAACATGCTAAAAAGGTCAACACAAAGGTTGAGTGAAATTCATAGGTTTGTAATGAAATGGTTGAATACAAGTCATCATAAGTGGTAATAATTGTACAATTACAATTATCATGGAAAACAGTATTATTGCCCTAAGCTCATGACACCAACACGTTAACATGGAAATCACCTCAGTGACATTATTGAGGAACAAATGTCCTCTTGGAAAGGTAACTTGCCAAAGTTACCCATTATTCTCAAATATAGTGCGTTTGATTACCTCATGTACAGGTAAACACAAACGGGATTCGTCAATCCCGATAGATCTATCCACAATATTCGCGTTCACTCGCAAGTGATTAATGGTTCATGATTAAATGATATTGGCAGTAGAGGTAAACTTAGGCAATAATATATCAGGATAACATACAGTTAGAAAATACTTGTATTCATGGTTTATAGCATGTATCCCCCCATGTACATATAAAGGTGAGACTATGAGCTCACCTTGATAAGGTAGTTGATTGAAGTGAATAGTAATTCAAGTGGAAGTAAACAGCTTTGTCACGCAACCTGGGGTAATATGTCAAGTCTTAGTTCGATTGTTTATATTTCAAAACTTTATTTCATTATGTTTAACAAAAATGATTTTGGTTTATTAGTTTGTGAAAACATCGTATCACTGTTCGGGCTATCATAATTCAGAGGTCATGTAGTAAACATTTGAGGAGCTAAGACACTTTAACTCGTAAATCTAGCAACTCGTCAAAACGTCTACCCAAATGAAATTCCCTAGTAACGTGATACGTTATAGTTTAAATGATAAGATTTTATATTTTTAAGTTTCTTCAAAAGCTAGTGGATGATAAATTATGTTAAATATTTAACATAATTGATTTTATAATGTTTCGATCGATGAATGAAACAATGAATGTGTCGGATTTGAATAAAATCGAGTCATATAATGTTTAGATATATTTTTGTTATTAAATATATAAATATTACATTATATACCTTTGAGAATTTAAAATGGCAATATATACCCTTGGTATATATATTTTACAATTTAAAACCTCATTTATATATTTAAAACATTTAACCCTTAACTTTAAAGTATGGCAAAACAGGCCCTTGTGGATTTTAAGTTTAGGATAATTACACTTTTGGCCTGAAAGTTTAATAGTTTTCAAAATGTTACGATATATACCCCCTAAGGGTCATTTGAATTGCATTCTTAGTCTAAAAATCATATACTTTGTATTTTTAATCTCAAAATCATTTTGCAGCATAAAGCTTATCACAATAAGCTAAAATAAGTTGGTTTTTATGAGCTTAAAGCTTATGAAATGAGCTTATGAGCTCAAAAACTCAAAAAGGGTTCGTTTAGGTTTGAAATATTAACTCGATGGGTTCTAGCTTTTAGGGTTCATTTCTAAGCTTATAAAAATGATATAATAGCTTATTAGAATAGCTTATTAGACCAGCTTACGGCTTTTAGCTTATAGGGTTCACGAAAAGAGCTTTTAGGGTTTTTAAGCATGCGTTTGGTTTAGGAAAACCAAACGTGTAGGTTTAGGGTTCAAGAGATTTTCTCACAAAATTATAAAGATGGATAGGAGCTTATTAGGATAGGAATAAGCTTAAGCTAGCTTATTAGGGTTCGCATGGACTTAGGGTTTCTAAAACGGGTCATTTAGGGATCGATTAGGGTTTGGTTTGGTTTTAGGATTTCCAACATGTTTTTGTTTGATCACATGGTTAAAACACAGTTTATATAAGATCTAAAACACAACAAGAGCTTATAGAACAAGTGATAGGACTTACTAGTACTCGAATGGGTCAAAATGGGTTGATACGGGTCAAAATGGCTTGGAGATGAATCAAGAACCTTTCTTTCTTGTTTCTTGGCTTCCTAAATAGCTTAATTCTTTCCTTCTTCTCTTCTAGGGCTTGGCTAGTACATTATTTGAGTATGTGTTAAGTTTTATGGTGAGTTTTTGGAGAATGCATGTTTTGGTTTATATATAGGGTCCAAAAACTTGGAGGCTAAGTTTGGGTGAAGTAGTGGCCAAGTTTGTATTAAAGTAGTAACCAAGGAGGACTAGGAGTGACTAGTATAAGCTAGGGCTAGCTTAAAGAGGTGTTAGAAGGGTGTGAGGTACCGGTTTTACAAGGAGGTGACAAGAAGGTTTACTTAGGATACAAGGGTGTGACAAGGTGCTAGGGTGCTAGTAAGGTGGTGGCAAGGTGATAGGCAAGGTGGTGTGTCATGGTGGAGGGTGGTAGCTTGGTTAGAACTTGGTTCGAGCTTGTTTAGGGTGTTGCGGGTTCATTAGTAGGGTGTTGCGGGTTCATTAGGGTTTCGGGTTAGGGTTTTGGATTTAGGACGAGTAGGGGTGAGATTGGAGGATAACTATAGTTCAAATTTTGTGCATCGAGTATTTGTAACTTGAGCTTACTAGGTGGTACAAAATCTACCAAGAACTTGGAGGGAAAATGCATATTTTGAATTGTGTGCTATATCGGGTTGTACATTGAGCTTAAACGAGTTGTACATTAGTTTTGGAGGGAAAATATATTCGAATTTGGTGCATTATTAACTTTGTACATATGCCTTATAAGCTTGTACATTTGATTTATATGTAAACATTACATGTAATTAGGGTTTTGATATAAACGTTAACGTATAAATCCGTTTTATAATAAACATTATGAATAGTACGTTAAATAGATAACGTATGGTAAAAATGGAGTTTAGAACATATTCCTTGACATATTATAACGTTTACTTGCTATAAACGTTGATGAAATTGGCATTAGTAGGTTGTGTGAGCACGTTTACTTTTGTAGTGTAAGTTACGTTACATTATGGATGGAATAAAGCAAACATCTTTCTATAAAAATGGTTGCATCTAATTTAATAGATGGAAATTACACTGAGCAAAATTGCATCTAATTTAATAGATGGATAATTACATAGGAGAAAATTGTGTGTTGTTATAGTCTCCCAACCTTAAAGAATTCTCGTCCCGAGATTTAGTTGGATGTTGGAGTGATGTTTGGAAATAGATGTGGATACTTGGCACATATTATCCAAAGAATAAGACTAGATTGCAAAATAGAAGACAAAATTTAAATAAGGGAACCATCCTCCAGACTTCTATAAATACCCATGCTAATCATCAGGGCGGGGGGGGGGTGGGGGTGTAAGGGGCTAAACCTCCCTCTCCTATAAATACCCATCTAATCATCATTAGGTGGTTAAGGCTTGTAACAAACTCACTTTCCCTCTCTTTTCTCTTTTTTATAAAATTTGGAAAATTGTGAAAGACTTGTCTTCCTCTTTTAATTCTCTCTATTCTAAATCGTTCTATATCGTGTGATTCAAGCTAAATCGAGACCTAACAACTATTTATAGGGAGCTGAAAATTGTTCGTCACGTAGCGACGGTCCCAGATATATTAGGGGACAGTCCAAATAAATAAGGCACCGTCCCGATAGACGCTCCTGTTTTTGTCTTTTGATGGTGAAATATTTATTTGGTGAAGGGAGGACCTGTTTTAAGGGGGAAACGGCCAACTTTGAATTTTGAAATAATTACCAAATAAAACGTTTCTTCTTTATACAAAACTAGTTTGTCTAATTAATTTTGTAAAAAAATATTTTGTTACGTTTATAAAAATGTAAATTGTAAGACAAAAAATCTATTTCTTTGATCGTAAATTAAGTTTACGTCAAGTGGAAACTTACGTCTAAATAGAAATGTTTAAGTCAAGTTTTATGTAGTGACTCCGAAATATTATTTAGACATTTTTATAGTATGTTAAATGGTTTGATCATAATGCAATAATACAAACATATTCAAACATGCGTTGAAGCATACTTGAGACGTCGAGCGAAGGTGATGAATGTATATGTTGATGATTCGTGGTTACGAGTAACTTGCGCACTTTACTTTATGTATTGCAAGTTACTTTTGTCATCACCAAAACACAAAGAGACTGTATAAATTAAATATCGTAATATTTGCACTAACAAAAACCCCGTGTTTGAATTCAATTTTGAAATAAAGAAGAAAATTGTTGTACAACTGCGATTTTGCGAGGTTTAGGATTAACCTTTAGTGTTAATTTTGCCGTTGTTTATGAGTTTGGAATTATGTGCGTAAGTCATTTTGGTGTTATATCTTATATGGCATATGTGTTATTATGTGAGTTGGAGATGGTAGAAATGAATGATTTAGTCATTTCAGTTCGTGTATATATATATATATATATATATATATATATATATATATATATATTATAAAATATATATATATATGATATAAATATATATAAATTATAATATATGTAATTTGCCTTGGTTTATGCGTGCTATGTCCGAACTGACTGGTCACGAGCTCTTTGAGCTTCTCGAAGTCCTCTCGGTCCTGACGGTGGGACTCCTGAACTGAAGCCAACTGACGCTCGATCTCAATATGAGTGAGTATCTCATGGTTACGAGTAACCGTCTCGATTGCCTCCATTGTCCTAATCATAGCACGCAGTAAAGCATTCTCTGCTTCAGCAACATCTACCCTAAGTCTCAAAGCCGTCAACTCCTCCTGTATGGCACCCCTAGCAAATGCTCCTGTATGCCCCGTATTGCCTCCCTGTGTTGGGCTAGTGTCATCACAACGGTTGCTGCCACTAGTACAAAAAGTGGATTTGGTCACACATAGGCAAAATGGAACGGCCACACATACACATATTTATGTGGCTAAAGGTACCAAAATAGACAACATTTACTAATTAGCCACACATGGAAATTTTGATTATGTGACCATTAGAACTGTATTGCCACACATTCAAACATTATATGGCTAAAGGTAACTGGTAAAATTATTTAGCCACATATGAATTTATAACGCGTGACAAATACAAGTAAGCTTGAAGCATTAGTCACGATATACATATAAATAGTGACAATTATATGTCACACACTTGAACAATGTGACCAAATGGCATATATGGTAACATGAAGTAATTTGTTATGTGTCTAAATCATACAGTCAAGTTTTGTCACACATGATTTAAGGGTGACTGCTATCTTTTGCTAATTATTTAGCCACATATGAATTTGGAACGCGTGACAAATGAAAAGTAATGTTGAAGCATTAGTCACGATATACATATAATAGTGACAAATATATGTCACACACTTGAACACTAAGACCAAATGCCATATATGGTCACACTAAACGTTTTGTCACACATTATTTAAGTGTAGCCAAAATCCAGTACATATGGTCACGTAACTTAATATGTGTGTTTAAAGTTTAGTTTGTATTAGCTTGCCAAAAGCTAATGTGTATAGTCACATTTACTTCTAGCACGATGTCATGTTGACTATATCTCTTTTACAATAGCCACCATCATATCACAATGTGTGACTAAATATGTTTATGCCACAATTTTAAGTGATTTATGTTTCCTATATATATTCAAAACAGTCACATCGTGAATTATACACGTGGCCTATTTTTTAGAGAAAAATGTAAAAGTCGGTGATCATTAAATTTCATATAGTCACATTGAGTGTTTTGTGTCTAAAATTCATAAGTGCATATATGGTCCACATGAAGTGGATTGTGCATTTCTAAATCATGGACTCAACATTTTGTCACACATTATTTAAGTGTAGCCAAAATCCCAGTACATATGTGGGTCACGTAACTTAATATGTGTGTTTAAAGTTTAGTTTGTGTTAGCTTGCCAAAAGCTAATGTGTATAGTCACATTTACTTCTAGCACGATCATGTGACTATATGCCTTTACAATAGCCACATCATATCACAAATGTGTGACTAAATTATGTTTATGGCCACATTTAAGGTGATTATATGTGACCAATATATTCATAACAGTCACATCATAAAGTATTCATGTGGCTATTATTTAGAGCAAAATGTGAAATCGGTTATTATTAAATTTCATATTAGTCACATTGAGTGTTTGTGTGTCTAAATTCATAATGTCATATATGGTCACATGAAGTATTTGTTTATGTGTCAAAGGTCCTGACTCTGAAGTTGTCACACATTATTTAAGTGTAGCAAAAAACCGGTACATATGATCACGTTATTATGCCTAAACTACTTTTAGGTTTTTAAATAAAAGCTAAACTCGAAACTATACATTTAAGAATCAATATTTAAGAATTAATGGTTTTTGGTGTTTAAAGAGTGTTTATAGGCTGATAATGGGTGTTTGGTTTAACTCAAAATAAAAACAAAAAAATAAAAAAGGATGTTACATCCCAGCGAGAATCGAACCCGCGACCTCCCTTACGGAAGTCAAGCGGATTACCATCTTGTCAGAGTAACCTATTCGTTAATGTTATGCATTTCCTTTTTAATATAGAAGTTTAAGCTTCATTGTTTTTGGCTAGTAGCTTAAAGAGTGCTTATAGAAACTGCTTATTAAACCGTGGCTTTTTCTCCCTCTGCTTATTTTCAACTCGTTTCACTTTTAAAATTTCAAATTTAGCAAAACTAAATAAGTTGTAGCTTATTTGGTTTAAAGCTTTTTTTCGGTGCAACTTATTTAAGCAAAAAGTTTTTTAATAAAAAAATTTTCATTATTAAATATAGTTTTTTTAGTTTATAAAAAGATTACAATTTAATTAATAAAAATAGTAGTTTTTAGATTTAGCTATTATTAAGCACCTTATTGCTATTATCAATGCTTAATATTTGCTCCATTTTTGTTGTTTTGTCTCCTTTCACTTTCTCTAAGGTAGGGTTGAGCATCGTCCAAAACCGACCACCGCCAAGACCGGACCGAGACCGAATTGGTCTAAAACGCTGGACCGAGGACCGGACCGAAATGGTACGGTCCGGTCCGGGTCGGCCTTCGGTCCGGTCTGGTCCTACAAGGCATAATGTTCCGGTTTTTTGGTAAGACCGACTAGACCGGACCGGACCGGACGGACGGACCGAAGACCGAATTGGTCCAAAACGCCAAACCAAGGACCGAACCGAAATATGTTCGGTCCGGTCCGGTTTTTCGGTCCGTATGCTTAGCCCTACTCTAAGGCGTAGAGTTTAAGGGTTAATTAAGCTAGACATTTGTGTTAGAGCTTAATTAGATTTTATAAACCTAAATGGTAAATCTCTATTCAACTCTCCTAGAGGATACGACCCCAGACTAATAGTTATTACTTTTCCTAAAGTAATTCTATCTCTAAACTGTAATTTATTACCAACCGCTTTACACGCGTCACTCAACTATTACGGGTTAAAGGATATAGGTTATTGGTTACGCTTAGGGGTTAAATTAATGTGACCAATGATAACCTAATGCACATGACCCATGACCCATGTTAAGTACCCATTGTCACGAATCATGTATGGGTCATAACATTATGACACTATAAGCCAGTATAACCCAATGCATATGACCCATATAATCTTAAATACCCATTAATTAATGTGACTAGTTATAACCTAATGCACATGACCCATGACCCATGTTAATTACCCTTTATTACTAGTCATGTATGTGTCGTAACATGCTACTATAAGCCACTACAACCCAATGCATATGACCCATATGATGTCAAATACCTATTAATAGTGATAACCTAATGCACATGACCCATGACCCATGTGAATTAGCCATTATCACCGATCATGCATGGGTTCCATTACACTATAAGCCACTACAACCCAATGCACATAAACCATGACCCATTTTAATTACCCATTGTCAATCACCAGTCATGTATTGGTTGATAACATGACACTATAAGCCACTACAACACAATGCACATGACCCATGACCCATGTTAATTACCTATTGTCACCAGTCATGGATGTGTCATAACATGACACTATAAGCAACTACATCCCAATGAACATGACCAATGACACATGTTAAGTACCCATTATCACCAGTCATGGATGTGTCGTAACATGACATTCTAAGCAACTACAACCCAATGCATATGACCCATATGATGTCAAATACCCATTAATGAATGTGACCAGTGATAACCTAATGTATATGACCCATGACTCATGTGAATTAACCATTATCACCGGTCATGCATGGGCTGAATGGGCTTATTACTCAAGATAAGTAGGAGATCGAGACAAAGGAAGCACAGGTTCAGGCGATGAATGGTTGAAGGATTGCTGGCTAAGGAATGGGATGTATATCAATACAACCTCGACTCTTCTGTTTAACATCTCATGTATAACAATATCACCCCGACTTGTCCGCTTAATATCTCATGTATAAAAATATCATCTCGAAGCACCCGTTTATCATAACTTTTATAACACCACATCGTCTTATCCGTTTAACATAACTGACTCATCCCGTGACCTCAACCAACTCATCCCGTGACCTCAGCGAAGCTACTTGTAAAAGGTTTGATATCATGTCAAAAAAAAACCTAAAATGAATCTAGATGTACATATATACAAATACACAAAATTTATGTAAATACTAGTTTTTGAAAATTTTAGATGAAAAATTTCCAAAAAAATGAAAATAAAAACCCCCCACACTCCCTTTCCCGCCCTTGATTTCACCCAAACTCAAAATCCCTAATTTCACTTCCCTCCTCCCTATTTTCACCAGCCTCTTCCATTCTTCTTGTCAAACCGTAAACCTTATCTTCTTTGACGATCTGTGCAATCCTCCGGCTACATCTCCGCCGATAGAACCTCCCATGTTTATTTCTCTACTTCACCAAGAATAGTAAGTATTACATCTCCCCTCACCAGTCATGTTCTTGTTTCGATTTTAACCTAATTTTTCAAAACATGAATTGAAGCATTTGGCTTTTGATTGTGTTTAACTCACAATTTTTTTTGTTAAATTAACCCACGACATTCATTTTTATGATGATGCAATTGATTTCAGTATGTTTACTTTTGTTTATCTCATTTTTTTAACAATGCATTCCATATGTTTGATATAATGTGTAGGTTGGTCATTTTTGTGGCACAAGGCTACTGATGTCCTAAGTATCTTTAAAAGAAAATTTAAATAGTTAAGCTATCATAAGTGATTGGGGTTTTTTATTGCTTCAAAGTTCCTTGATGAGGTAAGAAAATTTATAACAGGTAGTATGCATAATGGGCTCTAATATGTGATATGGAAGGAAATAAGAAAACTAGCTGCTTTTGTTTATTGTATATGGCTAGCTACTGGTACCAATCTACCTCTTTTTGTATAAAGATATTTATTCGTTGCTAATGATAATGTATAGTTGTTTTTTTGGGGTCGTATCTAGTTGTTGCTAATGGTCTGATTGGTGCGGGATTTTTGGTATTATTGTTGTTTTGGTATGAAAAAAGGCGCCTTGTTTTTTTGGGTCGTATCTAGATGATGATGATGGCATAAAGGATTTGAGATGCATAGATGCAGAGATATGTTGTTAGTCCTGATGTGTCTTTATGTTGGAGTATACTGTTTGTTCAACATTAAAAACAATGAACAATTAAGTAATAACCGGTCAATCAACCTGACTTATTTTCACCCGTAGTAATAACACTTGTGTTATCCGTTATCCAATATTCCTGGCCTGATAGTTGCTTTCTTTCAATGCTTTTGACCTGTGCTTTATCGCTTTCCCTCCCTTTAAGTGTACAGTTATGTACATAATACTAACGGGTCTAATACAATCTTGACGAACCAGGTTAATGGGTCGTGGACAGCCAAGAGCCATAACATGTGTAACTGATGTAATGTGGCCATGAATCTGAAAGAAAAGTTCTTATATTTTGAGATTTGTCATGTTAAAAAGGTATACATTTCTAATTTTCAATCTTCTCGTTAATTAGTAGTGTACACTCTCTCTTTATTGATTCTTATCAACTAATGCTATAACTTGTGACCATGTTTTTACTCCAAATTAAATAGATTATTTTCCAGGATATGCAAATCACTTTTTTCTCTAACTTTTGGATTTCCTTTACTTTGTATATTCTGGAAGGAGTACGACAATGAATCTGATAATCAAGCTAACATGGTTGTCGATCTCAATTTTAAGAATGAATCAAAACCAAAATTTTCTTCATGGACCTACCATATGTTCTGTCTAACAATCTTGTGCGGTAAGAAGGACAAGGTGCTCAGCCTTGAGCTTAACTGGAATCGGTCCCTACCTGAGTGAAGAGCTCCTAGAACTTGTTCTTATCAATACTTTAAAATCACCACTCTCTCTTGGTCTGATATAAATGTTCACCATGTGAATATCAGGTGGACTTAACATGTTACATATGTGGTTTACCAGACCATTTAATAAGTGACCGCCCTATCGCTCAGGCAGGTAAACATCAATTACTTAATAGAGTTTTTAACTTTGTTTCATACTATTGATGGTGAAATTATATAGAGTGGCTTTTAAGAGATCCTATTTTTCCAGGTGTGCCATGCTTTGCAACACCTTATTAGGTTGGTACTTCCGCTCCTGAAGTCAACTCTTACATGAATATGTGTGGAAGCCTAGGAGTGGTGCCTTTTGGTGGTCGTATGATCCCTTTTGAACCTTATAGTGTTCCAGATTATCTCCCATCTTTATTTAATAGCTCACATGTCCATGGGTAAGATGGTTGTACGCTCAGTACCTTGTCATAATCATTTCTTTGGTTTTTATCCAACATTTTTGTAAGCTTGACTTTGTTTGTTTTAACTGTTCCTTTTTTTGCCAGACAATGTTCTTTCGATTATGAAAATAATGTTGCCAACAAACCCCTTTATGAAGACCTGGCGAATCGCGAGGGATAGCCTGGTAGCAGTTCTAGCACGATTCACTATGACGCCGAAAAAGAACTAGGTGTTATTAGAACGGTAGGGTCAGATGTGGACCATGGAAAAAAACACAATCATTACATGTCTGACTCAAAATGATCTTCTTTTAAGACTCTTAGGTCTTTTAGGTTCGGTTTCTTTCCTTTGATAGCTTCGTATGGAGTGATGTCTTCTAGGGCTTTTGTGGGAACGCTGTTTAGAATGTATATGGCGTGTCTAACAGCTTCAGCCCAAAAGTCTTGTGGCATTTCGGTTGCCTTCATCATGCATCTCGTTGTTGACATGATAGTCCTATTTCTTCTTTCTACTACTCCATTTTGTTGCGGTGAGTAAGGAGCGGTCAGTTGTCGTGCTATGCCATTTTCCTTGCAATATTGTGTGAATTCATTCGAATTGAATTCTCCTCCACGATCCGTCCTAAACATCTTCAATGTTGTCCTTAACTCATTTTCTATTATTTTCTTGAATTCCTTAAAAGTATCAAAAGCTTAACTTTCGCAATACTTTAAGAAATATGCCGCACAAATATCTTGAGTAGTCAACGACTAACAAAATATGTATCTTTTTCCAGAATGTGATGGTGGTGAAAATGGACCACAAACAATCTCCGTAGATTAGATCTAGTGGTGATATAGATCTACCTTTTGCTTTCTTTGGGAATGGCGCTCTGCTTTGTTTCCCAACTAAACAAACATCACAAATTTGTGTTGTGTGCTTGATGGCTGGTATTCCATGGACTAAGTCCTTTTGGTTCATTGTTTTTAGTGACTCAAAGTTGAGGTGTCCTCCCCCCCCCCCCCCCCCCCCCCCCCCCCCCCCCCCCCCCCCCCTCCTAGTCTTGCGTGCCATAACCATGTAGTGTCGCTCAGATTTGCTAAAAGACAGACAGGCGTCCCTATCTTTAAAATAGCCTTATAGAGTCTGTTCTTTTGTCTTGGGACCTCTATGAAAATCTAATTGCGTTTATAGTCATAAAGTCCGAAATTCGATGTTCTCCATTACTACTTGGTCAGCCAATTTTCAGAAATTGACCAAGGCTTAAAAGGTTGCTTTTTAGGCTAGGTAGGTAATAGACGTGGGAGATAATTCTTTGTTTCCCATCGTCGCATTCTATTATAATCGAACCTTTTCCCTTGATCTCAATAAAAATAGCCATCTCCAACTTTATGACTCATTAGCCACAAACCTTTCTCATCTAGCTTCTCACAAAGATCTCTAATATCCAGTCATAGTGTTACTTGCTCTTATTCCCGCTACCATGCACTATCCCTAGTTGTTCTACTTTATCATCCTACATCATCTTTCGATGTAGCGTAGACTTCTTGGTCTACAAACTTTCTTTCTCATTATGTCCAGAATTGCCATAATAGGGTTGGTTTCTAGTTC
This sequence comes from Tanacetum coccineum, assembly GCA_026074375.1. Taxonomy (NCBI): domain Eukaryota; kingdom Viridiplantae; phylum Streptophyta; class Magnoliopsida; order Asterales; family Asteraceae; genus Tanacetum; species Tanacetum coccineum. Next base: position 62,316 of record BQNB010006841.1, read on the forward strand.
TTCTTCTACAAATTGATCTCTCGTGCGTGTTTGCCTTCTGATGACAATTTGTGCAAATGTGCCCTATCTTATTGCATCAAAAGCATGTTAGACTTGCTTGGTCTGCCTAGGATTATCTGAAGTAGTACTATCATCTTCTTAAAAGAAGGTATCTCATTTTTTCTATCCTCTCTAAATTTTCTCGTGGTTATTGTTGTGGGGGTAGAAAATTCTTATTTTTCCACGACCACGCCCCTAAAATTCTTTCCTCTATTATCATTCGTGGATGAACATTATTCTCTTGATCGTTCACTTGCTTTCCCTTTCTTAAATTTAATCCTTACCTCATATGCCTTAATCAACAAACGCTTTCTTACTAAGGACATTTCACTAAGTCTGAATATTGTTTCTATATATCAACTAATTGTAAATACCATCGGGTTACGGCATTTAATAGTTTGCGTACTAAGGTGGAATCATCAATGTGTGTCCTACACCAGCGCTTTACTAAGCTAGGGTGGTTATTTTTTGAGTGAAGGTGTCTATTGTTTCGTCTTCCTTCATGTGTAATAATTCAAATTCAGATTTGAGTGTTTGTAATCTCGCTTGTTGGACTCTTTCTTCTCCTACGTGTTTGGTTTTTAAGGCAGTCCAAATTTCTTTTGCGGTTTTATGTTTGGTAATTTGAAGTAGTTGTTCTTCGGGTAAGGCTTGGTATAGAAAAGCAATGGCAGTTTTGTCTTTTCTTTTATCCTCGATGGTTTTATCATTGGGTTCTATTGTTTCCCATAAACCATTGGCTTCAAGGATTATTTGCATCCGAATTGCCCATAGTGAGTAATTCGAGGGTTTTAAAATGGACATTGAAAATTGAGTGTATTAATCGTGCTAATTTCCTTCTATACGATACTGTCTTTCATTCGTCATATCTATAAGGGGATATCCGAAAATAAAAAATCTCTAAAGAATATAAATCCCTAAACACTAAGTGTCGGATTTTCCTTTCTTTTTTGTGAGTACTCTTATTCTTGCCTTAATGGCCTTATTCTTGAGATTCTTATTTTTCCTTAAAGAAAATATCTAAGGTTAATTACTCCTTACAAATTAATTTTTCTTAAAAAATAGTAGGCACTCTTAATCTTTTGTCTACTATCTATATCCTAGTTTTAGGCAAAAATGACTAATCTTCTAGTCAAGGGGGGGTAATATCAATTGCCTAATCTAATTATTATATCTAGAGATCTAAATATAAAAGATATGAAATAGGAGGGGTGTGTTTTGAAATGTCAAAACCTGATAAGGGTTTGTTATGTAAACCCTAATATAACCTCCACTCCCTGTGAACCCTTCTTAAGGCTTCGCCTCTTCTTTTCTTTGTTCGAACTATTTCTGTGTGTTCGAATCTTGTGGCGGCTTGGGTTTATTCTTCGTCTCCGGTGGTGTTAATCCTCCGGTGATGATGGCAGTTTATCTACGCCTCTCCTCTTTGTGTTCTCCAACCACGATCTCTATTCAATTTCACGAAATCTAATTTAAGGTTTTCGTCTAATTGGGGGTCTGATTAAACATCACTTATGTGGCTTTTCTTCTCTTAGATGGCTGAAATCGGTACTCGATTCAAAATTGGGAATATGGAATATATTTTACAAAAGGTGTGTTCTTTCCTTTTGTTGATTTATTTTCGGTGTATCCCTGTGATGACTTTGCCTCAATCAAGAGTTTGTGGTTGTTTTCCTTTTCGAATCAAAATTTTTTTTTTATATGTCGGATTCCAGAAATCCGATTTAAAATTTCTTGAGGGTTAGATCCTTCGTTGCCAGTGAATTATATCACTTGGTGGCGTCGCAGGTTTATCCCTATGATTGATGCGTTTTTTTTGATTCGGAATGAACACAAAATCAAAAAGGTATATGATGATTTGGCCTGATCAACCAAATAGCTCTGATGCCAAATGTTGGATCGAAATCAAAAATAGTGCAAATCAAGATATACCAAAATCTATATGTTTTCTTATTAATCTATGAATCTGAATAAAGTCATCATATCTGTTTGTACAATTCTGTGTCTATAAATAGAAAACGAAAAGGTATGATGTCGGTTAAGGAACCGACGTGTCTGTTCATTTTGTAACTGCCAAAATGGCGGTTATTTCTTGTGTGGGTCCCACGTGTTCCATATTTTCCGGTTGTGATTATGTGCGGGTTATTTTGACCCGGTTTGATCCAATACTGGTGCAATGTGGCCATGGATCTGAAAGAAAAGTTATTATCTTTTGAGATTTGTCATGTTAAAAGGGTACACATTTCCAATTTTCAATATTCCCATTAATTAGTAGTGTACACTCTCTCTTTATTGATCCTTATCAACTAATGCTATAACTTGTGACCATGTTTTTACTCCCAATTAAATAGCTTATTTTCCAGGATATGAAAATCCCTTTTTTTCTCTAACTTTTGGATTTCCTTTACTTTGTATATTCTGGAAGGAGTACGACAATGAAGCTGATGATCAAGCTAACATGGCTGTCGATCTCGATTGTAAGAATGACTCAAAACCTTTTCATGTACCTACCATATGTTCTGGTAGCAGTTCTAGCAGGATTCACTATGACGCCGGAAAAGAACTAGGTGTTATTAGAACGGTAGGGTCAGATGTGGACCATGGAAAAAAACACAATCATTACATGTCTGACTCAAAATGATCTTCTTCTAGAGATCAGAAAAAGAAGCTGGAAAGACTATAAACACATGGTACTTTTTAATACAAGTAGTTTGAAGATAACATGTTATAAATTATGCCATATATTAAAAACTAATATACAAGTATCTAGTAAGGGCAATCGACAACCAATCAACTATTTAAACCATATAGTTTTTGGTATCTAATATGTTTTGCTTTGCAGAAATAATATTAGAAGCGTAGTTAGTTGTTTCTTTAGTCGTAATTAGCTTTCCTTCGTTTTTTTAACTAATGTATCTTCATATCATAACCAATAAGTGTGGATGATAAAAAAATGTATATTTTTCCAATGGAGTCTGAGTTATTATTATAATGGGTCTTGGCTGATGCTTATGCTGGATTGCTGGCTAGTCGGTGGTCAGTATGCTGATAAAATATCTGAGCAAGCGATTAGAACGCGAACAATGTAAGAGTAAATAAATAATGACAAATACCTTCTACCCCTTGAATTCGCATGAAAAGTAAATTATTTTTGTTTTAGTTTGTGTTGGTTGATGTGTTGTCTTACAAGTACTAATTGTGATTCGGAGCGTGTACCAGGATGGGCAAATTTAAGACTTGTTATGTATTCGTGATCTGGCGTGATTCTCGACCCTAAAGATGGTTTGGGGACATCATCAACTTTATCAAACCCGATCTGTCTTGGTCAGGCAAAGGCAATGTATAGCAACAACTTACAGTAACATTGATGATGTATATTTAACTTTCATTTTCGTTGTAAGAGTAGTCAAAAGATTTTTGTAATCTCAATTAATCTTCTTTGGTCAATATTATGTTCATTATGCAAGAAATATTTGTTCATTATGACCATTTTCAACCGGGCTCTATGGCCTTTTTTGTAGTAGTGTCACACTTATTAACACTTTTGGCCACTTTATGCTTAATTGTATGTGACTAAATACCCAAAACAAACATGCTTTGTGTGACTAAATATTACAAAAGGCCACACAAACATAAAATTCATGTGGCCATTGGATGAACATTAGTCACACAAAATACACATTTCTTCACTTTAAACAGCATATGGTCACACTTATTAACACTTTTGGCCACTTTATGCTTAATTGTATGTGACTAAATACCAAAAAAACATGATTTGTGTGACTAAATATTAGAAAAGGCCACACAAACATAAAATTCATGTGGCCATTAGATGATCAATAGTCACACAAAATACACATTTCTTCACTTTAAACAGCATATGGTCACACTTATTAACACTTTTGGCCACTTTATGCTTAATTGTATGTGACTAAATACCCAAAACAAACATGCTTTGTGTGACTATATATTACAAAAGGCCACACAAACATAACATTCATGTGGCCATAGGATGAACAATAGTCACAAAAAATACACTTTTACTTTACTTTAAACACCATATGGTCACACTTATTATCACTTTTGGCCACTTTATACTTAATTGTATGTGACTAAATATACAAACAAAAACATGCTTTGTGTGCTTGTACAATGTTTACGGTCACACTTATTAACACTTTTGGTCACTGTTTTTAATGGATACGGACACTAATTCAAAAATGTAACCATAAACACCCAACGGTCGCGCGACCTTTTTTCACACACATTCGAAAACGCATGTATGACTATATGTATATTGTCACACTTTTTTGGTGTAGCCAAATCCACTTTTTGTACTAGTGTGCAGGAAAAACAACTGAAGCGACAGGTACTGGGTGGATAACATCCATACCGATGTCAATTGTATCTCTGAAATTCCCCTCGAAGGAACCAGTAGGGACGAGAATAGTAGGTGCAGCCATAACCTGCACAAGCAAGAGTTTATATAAATCGCCTTTATATGAAACCATGCAAGATGTGTGAAGTGTGGAAGGTAAACGTGATGCAAGATGATGTATGGTAAAATGAATATGCATCATGGCAGAGATGGAAACGTAATCATGGTGAAATGGAATGCATCATGGCATAAATGAATGATGGTAAAATATCATATAAGATAAATTAATGTTTAGATAATGTTTAGGACATACGAGCTTATATTATTACTTTGCCTTAAGAAATGTTCTAGTATTTATATAAATAACTCTTATATAAATAAGTGTAAAATATACCCAAGGTAGGTTAAGTGTGTGTATATATATATATATATAAGTCATGTAAGCAAGTAATGTAAGCAAGTAGTGTGTATGCAAATGAAAAAGTTTGATGTGATGCAATATTTGTGAAAGCGGTTATAGTCTAGGTAAAATATGCAACCTAGTTCTCTATAACCTTGGCTCTGAATACCAATCTGTAACACCCCCAAAATGGGTCGCAGTGGAAATATGTCCGGGAGCGTTACTTCATAATACCATTGCATAAGAGATGAGAGAATGACCTCTAAATGAGTCGTTTAAAAAGTAATCTTGTAAAGTTTGGACTCCAATGCACATCAAGTAAGCCAAGAATCTAATTCACCTAAGAAAAACATGTTTAAAACATCAACATAAAGTTGGTGAGTTCACAGGTTTATGTAAGTTTAAATGTTGAATTCAAAGATTTATAAAGTGTGAATGACAATTTCAATCCTTATAATAGTCACAAAATGTAAGTACGAATGTTGGAAATCAAAGATTTGTAAAGTATGTATGACCATTTCAACCCTTATAAAGTCACAAAAATGTAAGTACAAATGTTTAAATCAAAGTTTCATAAAGTGTGTGTGACCATTGTAACACATATAATAGTCACGACAATGTGACTACGACTGCACTAAGTTCATGACACTACGGCTTTGACATGTATGTATGCCAATCTTTTCGGGCACTGTAAGTGTTCATGTAATATAGTTCAATGTAATTCGATGTAACAACATGGTATAACGTTTGTTAGTTCGGTACCGCCGAAACTAGTGAGAGCTAATCACCCGAACGGGGATTGTCACCCCAAATATATCTAATATATAACAATTGCGCTTACCCTCCGTAATAAACTGTTCATGATCACTTAAAGCTAATTCGTATCATTTGAATGAAAGTAAAGTTGTTGCGAGTCCATAATGAAAACAGTGATGTATCCCCATGCTAGATATGTAAAGGAGATGGTAAACGAGTTTGTAATCAATCAATGTAAATGATTTGTAACGTTCATGGCAAAAGAGTTTGTTATCAATCAGGAAATGATTTGGTATACGAACATGTAAACGAAGTATGTAATCAATCAGTAAATGAATTTGGTTATCGCGCTTATGACAACCAGTATGTAACAATTTTAAATGTGCTGCATGTAATCTCACCCTAAAAAAAGATGAACTGTAATATGTCACAAACGAGTAAAACGTTAGGCATAAACTCACCTCTAGTGAAAGTATGATTATCGAGTAAAATCCACAAACAGTAATGCGTCTAAGAATAATCCGAAATGCAACTCAAATAATTAAAGTCAAATAGAATAGAATATTTTAAAGATAAATACAACGCCTATAATAACGCGTTAAATCAACCACCTAAAAGGTTTGTTTAATTTATCAAGATTGGAAACAAAATAAATTTTATTGTACACATAAATTTCAAGTATTGTGTTTGTGAAAAATATTATCCTTGACCAACATTTGATTATTTCTATAATAAATTGATGAATATTTTTAGTATTAAAAATGATATATATAAATAGATTAATTTGTTTTATAAAATAATATTTAAAAAGTTAAAACATATATAAATATTATATAAGATTAAGTGATACTACATTTCTTCTTAAGGTTTAATCTAAGACCCGCCCAAACGGACCCGAAAACACTCGTAAACCACTTTTTTTTCTAACAGCATTGTTATATTTTTATAAAAGTGCAAAAAAGTATTTATAAAATTTTACAACTTTTATAATTTCTAATTAAACATCTATACACTAAAAAATTATGAAAATTTAAAGGTTTAAGTAAAATGTCGTTCCGAACAACTTTGTAGTTTTTCACTTTGGCCGAATCGGACTCAAAGGTTTTCCAAAATACAGTTTCAAATAGCTTTTATAAAAGCTGTAAAAGTATATATACTTTTTGAAAACTTTAAAAATTCATAACTTTATCATTTTAGCTCCGTTTACGCGTTCTTTATATGTACGGAATCGTGACGAGAATATCTATCAAACTAAAATATCCACAGATTTTATAAAAATCTGTGCCGACACAGTTTATTCAAACTGTTTTTATAAAATTGTTTTTATAACTTTTAATTATTGAAATCTTGCAAAACTCATAACTCCTTCGTTTTAATTCCGTTTTTAGGGTTCTTTATACCCACGGTTTTCTATTGAGATGATCTAACATAATAAAATATTTATATATGTTTATCGGATTTGAAACAGTCGCAGTTTTTATAAAATAACTTTTATAAAAACACTTTTATATATTTAATTATCGTAATCTTATAAATATCATAACTTCTTCCTTATAGCTCTGTTTTTCAAGTTTCTTATATATTCGGAATCCTCATAAAATGTACTATTTGAATCTCAGGTGTATTTATTTTATAAAACTTTGAATTTTTACAGAAACAATAATTTGTCTGAAATAAGTTTTTATAAAATTTATTTTATAAACTTTTAATATGTTTAAATTATTATAAGCCCTCTAAAATCACTAATACAACATTATTAGTATATTTTATGTCCTCTAATTTGTGTCCATCTATTTTGTGTTCAATAAAATGTTTAGAACAAATATTTATTTATAAAACTATATAAATAAACTTTTAACAATTAATTCAACAATTAATTATATAAATTATCCAACACTTGCAATATATCAAATAAAATATGTTCTCGCATTCTAACATATTTTAAACATCTTTCCACCATGAATATGTGTTAGCCTTAAAATATGTTGACTAATACAGAATTACACTAGTTATCATTAGGCAAGACATGCATGGACTAGAATTGTTATGTTAGGATAGTTTCCCTTGTCTTGACCTATATATACCCCCTCCATACTTCCATGGAAGGGTGATGATTCATTTGTATCATTTCATCAAAGTGTATGTGTGTGTTCTTTCTCTCTCTAAAACACATACACATCTTTCCTTTTTCTCTCTCTAAATAATATGGCTTACTTCTTGTTTAATCCTTCCCGACCTCCAGATCATCTTGTTTAGCTAGTGTTTCTTAATGTGTACAATTGGTATCAAGAGCTAACCGGGGGTGTATTGTATTCGTGCGTGTTGTGTTTGTGGTTTTGTTGTTGTGAGCATATTTGAGCTTCTTGATTCGGTTTAAAGGGCTTATTTTTTTTCTTCTTCTCTATTCGGCTTAATTTTTTTCTTATGTTTCTATGCAACAAAAACGTACTTAGTTGGGTTTTATAACTACTTTCTTTGGGCTTAATAACAAAGTATTTCATGGTTTTGTTTTTGGATTTACTAATATCAACAAAAGTTTTCACGTCTTTGTTATAAAGCTTATTCGTCTTTGTTTTTGGTTTCGTTTATTAAAAAATATTTCGTGTCTTGGTTGCTTGTTAGACAACTTATTCCAAGCTTGTCATAGCTTATAAGTCTTAGCTTATTCTAGTTCAAAAAGTCTTAACTTTTCATTAGCATCATCATAAACGTCTTATCTTGCGTGTTTTTTTTCTGGGCGTATTATTGTTTTTCTTGTACACGGTTTGAACAAGAGATACAAGGACACACGGTTTGATGGTATTCACGTTTGGAAGACAAGAAGACCAAGATCCAAGATTTTAGACGCAAGGACGATTGTACAAGCTAGAAGGAACCGAACTAATGCACCGATCTAGAGCAACCGAACGAGTTCAACTGTGAGCAACCAATCTAATCGTGCCGAACTAGTCACATTTCAAGTTGTACCGATCTGATTCTTTCTTCAAGTACTGATCTAGACGTTTTTAAAAGCAACCGATCTAGAAGTTCCTTAAGGACCCGAACCAATCACAACCTATGTGAACCGAACTAGTAAAAACCCTTGTGAACCGAACTAAATAAGCAACTCAACAAAACTTACACGTTTTAAATCGTTTTTAGATTTTTCAAGTTCGAGTGACGGTGCTTTACGGGACGTTTAACTTATACCATCGTGTTCGTGACATCTTTTCGATCATTATGGTATATTCGGATTTCATCGACGATAACCGTATGAGCTTATAAATCAAACCGAATCAAAACGAATAAAAAACGTTTTTTATATTTTCAAACGAAGAAGATATAAAATAGGAGGGAAATGTATGTTTTTATTAAACATAATTTTGAATTTACACCTTTGGTCCCTAGATTTCAAGTTAAATTAATCATTTGTCCTTTGTTTGATGGTTAACCCTCATTGTTGAAACAGTTTTACATCGTTAGTCCTCACAAGTTATAATTCAGCCCGTTAGTCATCCAAAGTGAATCGTTTGTGCACCGTTAGTCCTTATTTGAGTTTTGATCAACCGTTAATCATTTCAAGCTCAAAATTTTTGCACCATTCATCGTTTTAGCTCAACAACTCGTTAATGAAAGTTTAAATTCTTCGAAAACAACAACAATTTCACCAACAACAATTTTTTTTATTATTCATGGTTTTTTCTTGATTTAGTAAAATCCCATAAAAGTCGATTCTTTTTACAGTTTAAATCATAGACTTGTAAAATCCCGTGAACGTTAATTGATTTCAACAACATAACAAACACGATACATAACACTAAAAACGATCAGAATAAGATTCACTAAAACATTAAATACAGATAAAGATTCGGATTGCGATGACAAATGATCACGGAGTTGATTTGGTATCCCGTGTTTGAGATTGAAGTGGGTTTCACGAAGGCGTGTACTTATTTCATCATCGAGACTTCCTTCTACTTTCTACCCTTTTTCTTCAAACCCAATCTATCGATTGATGACTTGCTTGAGCACAAAAGGAATATGATTAAGACTTGGATTATCTACTTTCTAGCAGTCGGGCTGGTTGGTTGAAGACCTGGATAAATATCACTTAAAGGAGTTACATTGTAGTACTCAGTGTCACACGCAGAAGTCGATGTGGATAATTTCAAGAGGTGTCGTACTTCTTATACGTTTAGGATTGGGTATAAAGTACTTATAGATTTAATCTTGCATCATTCTTCAATCAACAACAGTGCAAGATTAAGTAACAAATTTAGGGGATTCTACTTCATTTTCAAGTTTGGTATATCGGGTTTACTTCACCAAGTGGTCACAACAATAGCCGACAGAATAAGAGGTTGGTAAGTTAGCCAGATAGTTTAAAGGCTGAGATGTAATCAGCAATTCTCACAGGATAATTGAAGCTACAGAACATCAATGGTACTTCACAGTCTAAGCAAAATCCTTCAAAGTTCTTTAATGTCTTTCATAACTTTTCAAGATTGTTGCTTATGACAAGAACTTCTCAAGTATATGGACGTACACGACAATGATGCTTCCTAGAGTTCGCAACCATCATGGGGGAAACTGTGTACATCCGAGACTTAGTTGACTTTGATGTTACCATGTCAACTTCCAAGGGGAAGTAGTGTAGACTACTTTACTTAGTATGGTTTGTGAAGTATTCTGCATACGTGAGAAGAATTGTTGCTGATTCCTTGCATGTACCCCCGAACAAATATTCACCAAGACCTAATGACAAGTAGTAGTAGTATTTGATGTGGTTTTCTACTTCTACAAAAATTCCACTGTGCACGTAAATGTCAAATAGAAGTTTTTTCTAGCTACATCAAAGTTTTAGAATCTGCTCAAAATAGGGATGTTGGTTTAAGGGGAAGCTGATTCAGAAACTTCATCAAAAAGGAGTATATGAAGAAAGCTTTTTAATACATGCTGCATGAATTGGGGGGAGTTAATCCAACTCATGCATACTACAATGGTTCCAAAACATGTAAAGACACAGAAGATCTAAGCTGGAGTACAAGTATCAAGACAGGAAATCACAAATGTCATCTTTAGCATTGGAAGCACTTTGGAAGTCCTTATTGTGTTGTAATTGTACTTTATAGGAACATTGTAAGTAATTCTGTATGTCCACATATTGGGGGAAGATTGTTAGCCTTAAAATATGTTAACTAATACAGAATTACACTAGTTATCATTAGGCAAGACATGTAGGTACTAGAATTGTGAAGTTAGGATAATTTCCCTTATCTTGACCTATATATACCCCCTTCATACTTCCATGAAGGGGTGAGGATTTATTTGTATCATTTCATCAAAGTGTGTGTGTATGTTCTTTCTCTTTCTAAAACACATACACATCTTTCCTTTTTCTCTATAAATAATTTGGCTTACTTCTTGTTCAATCCTCCCCGACCTCCGGATCATCTTGTTTAGCTAGTGTTTCTTAATGTGTACAATATGTATTTCTTGATTATGTATAAACTTGTTTTATTTTATAAACTTTATAAAATATATACTAGATGGTGATTAAACAATATAACAAATATATATGTATGGAAATAAAATAATTATGAAAGTGTAAGGTTTATGATAGACCTTATATGGTATGTGGAATGATGAAACACAAAAATACAAACTCTAAATTACAATCCCTAATTTGAAACCTAACTTGAGAAAACCCTAATTTGTAGAAAACCCTAGCTTTTCTTCCTTCTTGTAAACCTTGATGAAATGAAACCCTAGCTTCCAAATACCCTTGATACACCTTAGATATCAACCTAATGATACTTGTATGTTTGCAATCTTGCTAAAACAAAAATTATAGGAGTTCTTGTGTAAGGTTTTTGAACCGTAGCCTTAGAGAGTGAAATGAGAGAGTTGTGAGTTTGGTTTCTTTGCAAATGAATGTGTGTGTTAAATGTTTACCTAATGCCTTCTTATATAGTGTAAGACTTAGCCAAATACCACTTTGCAAAACCATTAAGCACAATGGGAGGGGACGGCTTGAAATGGGGTTTAGGGTGATGGTTTAGGGATTTGTTTAATGCTAGGTGTGTAAGTGAAAACACGGTGTTGTGTAAGGAAGACATGGTTGGTGTGTAAGAGATGTGACATAGCAAGAGGCATGGCTTTCTTTCTTTCTTTTTCCTTAAACCTAGCCGATGCATATACATGCTTGTATGACAATGTGTAAGGTTTTTGGTGGCTTGTGTAAGATGTGTAAGCTTTTGGTTTATCCTTTGGTTCTTGGTTATTATAGTTTAAAAGATAATAGAGGTGTGTTGATTTAATTTGTGTGTGTTTGTGTAATATGTAATCGATTGTGATGTTATAAGTGTGAATGTTTATAAATATTTTTGGTATTGAGTATAATGGTGGGTATTTGTTGAAGTATAGATGGGTTTATGGGTTTACATGTATGAGAAATGTGATTTATTGCGAAACGTAGACGTTTTACGTAACGAATAAAAATAAAAAGTGAAAAGTTAATAATTATCTTTGTAATAATTATATAACACTTGTTTGACGTAAACTTTTATTTTTTTTATGCCTATTTACGTTGAATGTTGATTTTTAGTTTACGCGATTTAAATAAACGATTGAATTTAAAAGTGATCGCGTAAAAGTTGAAATAAATAGTTGAATATTTATTGACGTAAAATGATGTGAAAATGTGAATTGTTACACATCATGTCTAAAACACTTATCCATTCACACATTCATTTGTATACTCGCCACATTAAACCACAAACACTTACAAACAATTCATCAGATCATAATCATCATGATCAAAACACTTACCTTGATTAGTCCCATGACTAAATCAATAATTCTCCTTTACTAGAGCTTATCAAGCCTAATTTCCACATCCATTCTAAGTCTCCTAAATCATACTCCTTAAACACTTAACAATCCTTACACATAATACTAATAATTATTCATACACCATAACATATTATAGCATGATTACTTACCTCAAATCCAAGCTAAGTCTACCATTAATCCACCATCATCATCCTTCCATCTTATCCAAACACCATCATTAAGACCTATAATCATATTGATACAAAACCAATAACAAGGTTTTATACTACCCATGAACACACCCAATATCAAGTTTTAATCCTTTTTAATTATTATATATGATCATATCTTGATCATAACCCAAAATCGCCAATGCATCTTGAAATCATTAAATTGCCTTAACCCACATTCAAAAACACCTTAATTCTTAGTTTAGAATCATAATTACCCAAAACCCCCAATTTTACTCAAGAACCCTAATTCTTAAATTACCAAATTAAACTAGAATTAGGAATCACTTACTTGTAAGGATCATTATTATGAACTTATATCTTGATTTGGAACCTCAATTAACCTTCAAACCATCACTAGCAATTACCACCTCTTTTCCCTCTCTTTTTTCTTCCCTGGGTCGACACACACACATAAAACAAGAAACATATGGAGTTGTGTGGAAGGTCCTGGGATTATTCTAGGATTAGTTAGGTACAAGTTTGCCTATATGGCAAGAATGGTCCTCTAAGTCTTATTCTTTATAGCTTGGCCACATTAAATTATGTAACACATTTACCATTTGACAACATAAGTCCTTTAAGTCTATATCTTCCTAGTGAGGCACATGGTATTTTCTAAAACTATTTACATAATATTTATACTTATATTTTGACAACCTGGTTGACTAACCAATCACACAACGTCTTCACACTTATAAAAGTCGTAGTCAAACTCATTCTATGGCATTATCGTAAATAATTACTTAAAAATCAGTTTAGGGGTGTTACAACAAGGCCCCTAAGAGTACATTACATGCATTAAAACACTTAAGAGGGATAAAAGATATTAAGGGTAAGGTAGTATGAAGAATGTTATTGATAGTATCCTTTCTACACACTCGCGTTTCCCTAGACGTCTACGCTAATGTAATATTTTATAGCCAGTTTTCTAGAACCTAATGAGCACATCCATCACAAGAAGCAATATTAAAAGGATCTACAACCTAAGTTTTATGCAATCATAAGTAAATACTAATGGATCTAGCCTAGCATGTTAAAGAGAAGCGAAGAACATAAATTAATCAGACAACACATAGACATATTGAAAGATTAAAGGATAAATGACTTCACTTGATTAAAACATGAGTTAAAGGGTGATACAAGAGGGTTTTTAGGCCCTAAAGTCGACCCTAAAAGCTGCTACACCCGAACCCTAATAACAATAATCGTTTCTCAAAAGTTGCACACAAGTTCCCCCCTAAAACCCTAAAATCGAGTTTGTAAATATAAGAAACAGGCTACGACGGTGTCGTAAGATTTCTAACGTCGTCGCTTCACCGAATCTTCTAAGGTTTTTGTTTGAGGCAGTTACATCCTCACGCCGTCATAAAGTTCTTGACGCTGTCTCTTGTAAGTTTTGACGGCGTCGCTAGGAGTTGCGACGCCGTCTCTAGGCACTGTATGCCTATTCTTGAAACCACTTTGTGTAAAGCTGCAATTTTGTCTTGTTTCTTCCCAAATTGAGTCCAAGTCACGTGTATATCCTCCAAAATCTTCCCAAATGCTAAAAACACAAAGAAACGATTAAGCACGTATTTTGGGCATATTTGCATGATTTAGGGGGCTAAATGACCCCGAAAACGTGTATAAAATGACGCCACATCAAATACCCCTACACTTGGGATTTGGTTGTCCTCAAGCAAATGGGTTTTTAACTTACATTTCAAAGATAATTTACAGCACAACCAATTAGACCTCGTAATTAAAAGCACGAAAAATATATACTAGCACCTCACAATAAGTGTTTGGATTCTCTCTTTCTCTGGGGTGTATAATGAATTATAACAATAAAGGAAACAGAAAATTAACACTCATTACCTGTCCTAGCATATAAATTACCATAGGCATGGTAAAGGATCAAAAACCTCTATCGCAATGGCGTAAGCACCTAGGAATTACTATCAAAGAGGTCTTTAACGGGTTGTGGTGTATGGGTGTAAGTTAAAATGGAAACAGAAACGGATGGGATATATTTGGGTGAATTTGGGGTGGTGGTGAGTTAACTAATATACAAGAATACATGTAGGCGTTGCTAAGCCAAGAGTCGACCACACTAGGACTAAGATATACAAACTCTACATTGAACTATCTTGATATAAACATGAACATAAGCAAAATGGCAGCCGGTTATTTTTTCTCTCTCTTTTTTATATATACATTTTTTCTCTTTTTTTTATATACATTTTTTGGTACACTTTTTCCCTGCTATTTGCGGAAATATAATAATACATGACTTGGGGTTTATAAATGTACCCTTACACTTGAGTTTTAGAACTCATAATTACAAACTAACTAATGACCTGAATTGAAAGGATCAAAATAACATGGAGTGTATTAAGCACGTATGGGGGTAATAAATTGACTTTCTTTTCTATTTTTTCCATAAAAATGAAAACCACCATGAATTTTAATCATCCCAAAACTGTATACACTAATCACAAGACTCAACTTAGCAACCACGTACTTAAGTAAATAGTTAACTGGGTTTTACAATAATGTACTAAAAGCGAGTACATACAAGGGAGGCTAAGGCGATGTAGGTGTAACATTTAGTGTGGGTGTAAACAATGCTCTTCATTAATAATTCAGAATCCACTAGAAAATTACGAGAACCACGAAAAGGGTAGGCTCGGAGGGGTGTACTAGGGGTATCTTGCACTAAAAATGAGTGCAAAGCAAGGGTATGGGGATAGTTATATGATCGGGGAGACCATAATAACAAATACAGATTTAAAATAAGGTTTCTCCTAGTGCCTCTTATCATTTAGCAAATTCTAATTACACGAATGCGATCTCACTAAGCAGTCTCAGGATGAATCACAAAAACAAGTTCTAGAATTTAATATACTACTGGTACACTCTCATATAGTTTTAACCGATACCAATGCTCCAGAAAAAGCGACAAAACCACATATTCACGATCAAATCCATGAACGCAACACATATGATTGCTCATTCTTTAACTCGAGCAAGCTAAAGGTGAAACTATCTTAGGTATCAAAAATGGATACCTGAATTCCTAAAGATCTAGGGGCGAACCTCACATTTTTTGGGTGGAATTTTTTGAGTGGTAGGGTTTTTGTTCTAGTCATATACTTCTTATCCATGAGATGCTAATAATACTCAGTTTTCATTGGTGTGTGCCATAAGAAATTTTAAATTTTGGTCAAAATTACCTTCTACGGTATGTTTCGGTATATTACACATCATTTTAAGGACAAAGCAAATGCAATTGAAGGAATAGTTTCTAAGGCTTATTTTCCCCTACACTTATTTTGAACATTGTCCCTAATGTTCTTAAAAGTATATGAATAAACGAATAAAGGGAATGAAAAAGGTAAAAGAAACTAGTATTCCTCTGGTTTTGCTCAATAATGGAGAAGAAACAAATGATAAGCTAGTTAAATCGTCATCCAAGAATCGTCCATATGAAACTCCGAAGAACTCTAAAGCATCTCTTTATCAAAGATAACCTGCAAATAAAAGACAAGAAACAATACACCTAGCGTAAAATCAGCGGGATAATAATATACAACTTAAGAAATTACGGTTTTAACACTACTAAAGCGGTAAAGATAGGATGACTGTGCTAAATGAAATCGTGGCTTTCTGCAAGTTTTAGAAAAACTACAAATTCTATAAATTATACAAAAATAATAAAAATTTGAATTTTCACAGTTCTGGAGGCGCGATGTCGTCAGGTAAAATCCTGACGCAGTCTCCAGACACTGTGAAGATTTCACATTCATTTTCTTAGAAAAAAATCCTGCACGCAATTCCTATTAGTTGTTTCCTGGAAAAATACTACATAAACCACGAAAATTATTAGCACAAACATATGACTCTAAAAAAAACATGACCACAAGAAGCGAATTAAACTAAACTATTTATTTTATATGTTTGAAATGGTTCTTATAAACCGGATATTTTCCCCTACACTTATTTAATGCAAAATACATTTTATTGCAATTAAGACGAAGTTAAAGACAAAACAAAGCATGATCACAAATAATTCAAACATAATAAAACAAACAATAAAGAATAAAACACACATGGCACTCCTAAAATGCGGGAAAATAAAAGGATTGGGTTGCTTCTCAATAAGCGCTTTTCTTTATTTAACGAGTCTTGTAGCTAGACTCGGAGTCACACTCCTTACGTGACTCCTCATTCGTTTGTCCTATTTTTCATTTTCATAAGGCATTGGATAGCCTTGGTCACATTCTCGTCTCGTCTATATGCAAACCCTAAATTCAAGCTATTAGAGTAATGGATCTTCTCCTGGTCACTATCATCGTCTGTTATGATGAAAGGTGCTATGTTATCTGTTTTCAAGATCTCTATATCAATATGTTTAAACCTTTCCATTTTGTGAGGCATCTTAAATGTAATTCTTTTGTTATTCTATCCAAACGTGACCGTTCCTTCACCTTTATCATAAACGAGCCCAAATGCTTCTACAAATAGCTTCCCTAACACCATAATTCCTAGATAATGATCAATAACACTAGTGGTGTCTTCTAACATAACAAAATCACATTCGTAAGTGAAATTCCTCACAAAAACCCTTAATCCTTTAACTCTTCCAACAATGTTACAATTTTTCTCAGGATTTGACGGTTTCCTTCTCAACTTTAGCCCATCACTCATTATCCAGCGGTAATTAAGCTTAGACATTACATTAATTGGTGAATCTAAATCAATATAAGCTTGTTCCTTGAGAAATTGGCCAATCATGCACGAATTTTTTATGTTTTTCAGATTTCCTGTTCTTATCTTAGCACTAACCTAAGGAGGTCGAGGAGTTTTCAAAAGCTATTCGTAATAACTTAACTCTTTTATGGTGGGGAAGGTATCGAAGTATCCAGGGTCGTCCTCTTCTTCTTCTTCTTCGAGTTCTTCCTCAACTTCTTCCTCTGACTCCTCTCCTTCTTTCTCAACCTTTTTCTACTTCCTTCGTTTCTCCACACGTTCTATCATCCAGATCATTTCGTTTTATGTCATGTGATTCGCCCTCTTTAATTTCTAGTTTAGAGTCGTCTAACCCTTCCTCTACTTTTTCCTCCACCTCAACAATTATGTCACGATCATCGTCCTTGGTCGCGTCAATTTATATGGCACCCGCCTCTCTAGATTCGTCCTCATTTCTTATGATGGTGATTGTGTTGACAAAATAGATGCGTTTGGGGGAGGAAGAGCTCCTATTTTGTTCTCCTAGAGATGATGGGGATTGGTATTTTAGAGAGAGTAATTTTGATGGGCTTTTAATTCCTTTGTTTCGAGGTGCTCAATTCTCATGATGAGCACGGTAAACAGCATTTATGCAAGGCATGGGATCTTTTGCAACATCACGAGCGGGTGGATTGTCAATTTTTTTCGAAAGAAATTTCCATAGTGTGTTAAGTTTGTTGATTACTTCATCTTATTGTTGCTTGAGTTGGGTCCCAATGCTAGACAATATTTTCTCTTGATGAGAATCAAAATCATTCAAGATCCTCTCAAGTTTTGTTTGATAACTTGAGGGTCCGTTTGGCATGTTGGAAGAGTATGTGGATAATGAGCCATTTTGTGGACTCGATAAATTTTGAGTTCGTGCCCAATTAAAGTTTGGTTTATCCTTCCAAGCGTTAGTGGTTTCGTTAAAGTTTCTTGGTCCTTGGTTGGTAGTGAACGAATTACCTCCCACTTCGTTGCTACGCGAGGATGCATAATTAACAAAAGTTTGCTCGGGATTTCCTATGCAATATCGAGTGTCGTGAGGACCACAACAAATCTCACATGAAGAAGCGATTTTATTCACTTGAACGGGTGGGTTAAGAGCAAGATGAGCTTCCATCAAGCATTGGACTTGACTTTTGAGCTCAATGAGATGACGGTCGGATGTACTCGGGACATCTTGAGGCAAATAGATTGCCTTGACCGGTTTAGCGAAGTCCCTTGGGTCGTGAGGTGTGTTTTACAAGCTTTAAATTTATAATAACTAAAAATACTATTTTTACTAAAAACACAACATTCGGGCAAGTATACCCTATTCGAGTGTAATATAGTATTAGGTAAGCCCATGTCGTTCCACGGGATTTGTAGCAATTAACGGCTTATTTATCAAGTAACAAAGCTAAATAATTGTCTCTGATCAAATAGCCAAAATGTGTGTATTAAGCAATCAAGAAACAAGGCATGATCCACATAACATAATAGATATAGATAGAGCGAGACTTTATAAAAACAAAGCATACCAGTCATATATGACGGGTAATCATAATAACAAGCATATCTACCGAATATACAAAGAAAATCTTTCGACCTATGACTCTAAGCATATCAAGTACATTAAGATTGGTTTATATCATATATGCATACATATGAATTCCTCCCTGCCCGGTCGGTCAACATAAGGAAGGGTATTAAACATCATTCTACTTGGGTTGTTTATCAATTTACCACATAATTCTCACAAGTATGATATTGATTCGCGACTCAAAATCAACCATTACAACTAACTCTTTCGTCTTATAATAGTTGCAACAATCAATCAAAGGATAAACAAGGATCCAAGTAAAGATAACATTAAATTCATAAACATATCTATTCCAAGTCACGGCAAAATCATCCAAATATTATTCATGTTTCACATATCACCAAAACAAACGACAAACACTACATCATAACCAAACCAATAGCCAGTTATTCCAACAAACAACCAACATCCAAACCTACTGAGATAACCCACAGGACTGTCACTACCCCACTGGAAATCATAAATACGTCGCCAAATGGTATATTTAGTAACGGGTTTAATATAGTGGAGGAATTAAAGATTTGGTTTGAATCATCTAATCCTCATGGTGTAATGCATTTATATTCTGGAAATATGGTGTTAGAGGTCTGGAAATGGTGGTGATTCAGTGGTAATTCGTGGTGGTCGTGGTGGTTAGAAAGGTGGTGATATGGTGGTGTAAAGGGATGTTTAGATCATTGGATCCAAGGATACTCACCACTTCTTCCTCCTCTCTAAGTTGTTGTAGAGATTGTATGTGTTGGTGTATGTTTCCCCTCGAGTTTTGGGGGTATTCATAGGGTAAAAATTACTTGGGGACCAAGAAAAGGATGAATGTGGTTGATTTTGAGGCTAAATTCACATTTTTATTGCATCAGACTGAAAGTGCCGCACACATTTTTATTTTGTGCGCCGTACTTGGGATTTTTTGAAAAGTGCACCGAACTTATTGAGAAGTGAGGCGTACTTGGTGCATTTTCAGCTTTTGGACCAAAAATCAAAGTTGTAGAGAACTCTTTCCCGGACGCGTGGGCGCTAGAATTACGTCAAACGGAGTTCGTATGCTCAAGTTATGGCCAAAACAGTAGACAGGTGTCGGGAGATCTTTAACTTTAGTTCTTTCTTTGTTTAAACTTTAATTCTTCATGTATTCTTCCGTTTTTTTCCACGACACGTTATACGAACCTACAATAGCAAATATACTCGATTAAGTATCAAAAGTTCTTATTATTAACCAAAATAGATATATAAAAGTACTGATAACGCATATATAAATATGTATAAATTGAGCATTATCAAATCCCCCATACTTAAACTTTGTTTGCCCTCAAGCAAATATAAAAAAATAAATTTATAAACAAGGTCCTACATGACAAGACAGGGAAATTTATATATATATATTTTAATTTTGATAGTTTTTATTATTATATATTTTTTTAAATTTGATAGTTTTGTTGAGTGTGAAAACATCAAAAATATTTTTGGTTTTTTTAATAAATAAGCGCAAAAGGAGCCTATATACGATATAATATAGATTATAATAATATATAGAGGAACGGTTATAAAATAAAAAGACAAATATGTGAGAAGAATAAAAAGAAACTTTTTTTTTTTAAAAGTTCACCGAAAAATTCCCCCCCCCACAAACAAAAAATTCCATTAAATGTGGGTATGTTGGTGCATCAAAACTTTTGTAAAAGAAGTTTTTACTAATTTACCTGTGTTTTTATACCGTTTTTTTTAATGCACAAAAAGAATTTTGTATGCACACAAAAATTTTTGATGCACATATTTTTCTGAATTGTTATAGTTTGATGGAATAAAATTTTGATGCAAAAGTCAAAGAAGTTGGGTACAAAAACGAATATTTTGATGCACAAAAAACCGATTTAATGCACAAACGTTTTTTTCATAATTTTTTTTGGGCAAAACTATCCACTTTTAAAAAAACTTCCTTTACAAGTTTTTCATGCACCTACTTACTCGATATCTTGTGTGATTTTTCTAGAATTTTTTTGAGAACTTAAATTTTTTTTTTTTTTTCCTTCTCACGAATATTTTGTTTTTATTTGGATTCTTTATCCCTTTATTACAAATATATATACAATTACATACACCATATATACACACTTCATACATATAAATATACAATACACACATACATACACTATATATATATACTATATATTATATATATATACTATATATATATATTTATATATATATATATATATAATAATTATATATAATATATACTATTTATATATATATATTATATTTATATACACATACATTTATATATATATATATACATACACTATATAATATATATATATTATATGTATTATCTTTATATATATTTATATAGATATAAATCATAAGAGATATATATCATACATCTATATATACATACATACATATTACTATAATTTATATACATAATTAATTTTTTTTTTAGCGTCGGTGAAAATATCGAAATATTTTTGGTTTTTAATAAATATAGCAAAAGCGCAACACCCCCCACACTTAAGGTTTTATTGTAATCAAGCAAAATTAGGACAAAATAATAAGTTTACATAACATTCAATAGATATTATGAAAAAATAACAAACATAGAATTATGAAAAATATTTTTGAATTTTTAATATGTGAAAACAGAGATGTTTGACAATACCTAATGATTCTCAAGCGGTTATAACATGACTAAGCATCTCACAAATAAGGAAAAGTATAATTCACTCAAACACTCGTATGTGATGTAATAGAGAGTAAAAAGGAAATCACACTCAATTGCTCATACATGATTCATTAAGTTACCATAGGCTTGTACAAGAAACAAAATTGCACTGACATGGCGTAAGCATTAGGCATAATTATCAAAAGATGACTTTTATTCGGGTTGTACGTTAGGCTAAGGGTTAATAAGGGTGTGGATAAGGCATGAGAAATATATACTGGAAATGGTTTTATAATATACATGTCAACAAGTCCAAGAAACCCATGTTGCTAGTTACGACAATCCACAAACCCGTGAGGTAATCAAACATCTCAACTATTATTCATACTTCACTCTCTCTTTTTTTCGATATTTTTTATCACTTCTTTTTTTTCATTTTTTCATTTTTTCATTTCTTTTTTTTTCTTTTTTTCATAACTAAACATTCTCCCACACTTGAGATAAGGATACACCACAAAAAATACGAAACACGAAGTCTGCAGTATTCATGTCTGTTAAAATGGCACAACACTTATAGCAAAGCGCGAGCAAACTATAAGCAAAAATCAACCAATCATACCGAGCAACTAGCAACCAATCATTGAGACTTTTGACAAGGGGTAAGGCTAGGCTAAAGGTTATATATTTTTGTATTTTTTTTAATGGATGTAAGAAATGAATAGAATGGCTCAGTGGGTTAAACTAGGGGTATCTAGCACTAAAGATGAGTGCTAACAAACGGGTTTTATTTGGGTGGATAGCTAATCGATTTGACTAGCTAAAAGAATAAATAATTAAATGGAATGACTAATTTGGGTTAATCCTAGATTGCTTCTTTATCACATAAAAATACATTTATCACGCGAACGTGATCTCACTGCGGTCTCGTAATGATTATCAAGCACAAGTTCTAGAATCAATAAATCACCGGCATACTCATACAATTTTTAAACCAATACCAATGCTCCAGAAAATGCGACAAACTACAAATACACAGCCGTAATAATGGATGAGACACTTGAAATTTCATTCAAACCTTAACTCAAGAAAGCTAAAGGCAAAAATTATCTTAGGTATCAAAGATGGATACATGAATTTCTAAAGATCTAAAACCCTACAATTTTTTGGGTGATTGGTATAAACGCGCAAGTAATGTCATCAATCCCGAGTCGGATCTGCTCTATCAATCGGTACACATCTCTGATTTCAAGATTTTATTTTATTACTATGTTTTACTCTAATATATTAACCTAAGTGGCAAAAGATTTAAAAATAAATTAGATTTTTAGATTACAGAGGGCGAACAAAAGTTTATACTTTTAATAATGAGTCTAATTTTCCAATTTATTTTCCCCCCACACTTAAGTTTAGTAATATGCGTAGTCAGAAAATAACTTAAAAGTAGGAAAATCGGCGGAAAAAAAATATTAGAGAAACGAGACTTCCCAGGTCTCTTAAGTGCTCGGTTGAATACTGAAAGATTCGATGTGAAACAGAAAATACTAGAGTGCACTTTGGTAGGCACCATGATTGCATTTAGCGTATTCAAAATCGCTATAAACCCCTCGGTGGCCCGAGTGGACGAGTTATAGTCTCGTGAGGTGTTTTCCAGCGAACAACACCCACAAAGTTGAAAACTTTTTTATATATTATAAATAAAAAGAATATATATATAAATAAATATATATATATAAATATATATATAATATATATATCTAATATATATATATACTATAGTATATATATAAATATAAATGTGAATTCAACCACATATAATATACCGATCCGAATATATCATTCCCCAAGTGTAAAATGGCAACCACCAATCCAAGCTCCACTTATTTATGAAATATGCAAAATAAACAAAACTACGAAAACCGTAAAATACTAAAGCACACTTTCGTCGGCAACACGATTGCATTTGGCATATGCAACAAGCCTTTAAACCCCTCGGTTTCCCGAGTGGACGAATTATAGTCTCGTGAGGGTTTTCAGCGAACACACCCACAAAATTCAAAACTTTTTTATATATTTATACATAATTTACTAAAAACAAACACACATAAATCATTTTGAATTTGTTAGTTTTTTTAATGAATTTTGGTTTAAAGACAAATACATATCAAGCACATAATTATTATTCAAGGTACGAAAACTTATAACTACTACATAAAGAGATTAAAACAAATATTTTGGATTTTTAATTTTTAGCACAAATCAAACACAGAAAAATTATATAAGGTATAAAACAAATAATTTACAAAACTATTTTTTTTGCAGACCAGAAGTATGTCGTACTTAAAAGAAAGTGCAACGTACTTATAACCTATTTTTTATAAATTTTCAAGTATTCAAAATATAAGCGCGGTAAAAATTTATAAAAGTGCGTCGCACAACAATGCATGTGCGGCGGTTTTTATTATAATAGAACATATATTTTTCAAAATTTTACACTTTGTTAATCAAGAACACAAACACATTTCACACACACAGAAAAACTTTCAAACAAACAAGCATAAACAAAACCTGAAGAATACATAAGAAATCTTCTTTAGATTTTATAGTTTTTTTAACATGTTACATAAACAAGCAAACGAATACACATAAACAAGCAATTCAAACAAATGAAAACATACATGAATGAATACTAACATTAGTTTTAAAACAATCTATATGATAAAGATACGAAAAATAACATATTTTTTTCAGGCCCAGAAAGTGCGGCGCACAAAAGATAATGTGCGGCATACTTTCTACAAAAAAAATTCAATTTTTTATATTTTTCACAGAAGGAATGCAAGACGAATTAAAACTAACAAACACACAGATAACATGATTTTATTATATGAACAAAACATGCAATAAATCAAAATAACCAAAAAGAGAGCAAAAAATAATTTAGAAACAAAAAATCTTTTTGGTTTTTTTTATTTTGAATGACAAACTAATTATTCAAAATCATACTAGGCGTATAATCATATAAAACGGAATTTCAAATGATTACAAAACCTAAGAGGGCGGTTTGGGGTTTTTTGTGTTACCACTGAAGTTAATCAGTCATGAAACAAACAAGATCAGGACAAGTACGGCGGTTTTGGTGTGAAACCGGCGTACTTTGGGTATAAACTTGCATATTTGCAAATGAGAACAGGGGAAGTGCGGCGCAAAAATAAGGATGTGCGTCATACTTTCTGCAAAAGCAGACAAATTTTAAGAGTTTTAAGGGATTTAAACACACGTAAGATGCACAAGACTAGCAAACAATCTGAGAACAACTAAACAAATCCCCGGCAGTGGCGTCAAAAACTTGATGTGTGTTTTTACAAGCTTTAGATTTATAATAACTAGAAATACTGATTTTTACTAAAAACACAACATTCGGGCAAGTATACCCTATTCGAGTGTAATATAGTATTAGGTAAGTCCTGGTCGTTCCATGATATTTGTAGCAATTCACAGTTTGTTTATCAAGTAACAAAGCTAAATGATTGTCATAGATCAAATAGACAAAACGTGTGTATTAAGCAATCCACAAAACAAGGCATGATCCACATAACATAATAGATATAGATAGAGTGAGACTTTATATAAACAAAGCGTACCAATCATATATGACGGGTAATCATAATAAGCAGCATATCTATCGAATATGCAAGGAAAATCTTTTGACCTATGATTCTAAGAATATCAAGTGTATTAAGATTGGTTTATATCAAATATGCATACATATGAATTTCTCCCAACCCGGTCGGTTGGTATGTGCTTAATTACACATACCTTTTACCTATAAAAACGAGCCTAAAATGACCAAAATATATGAAAAATGCATTGTATTTGTGTGTTTTGTGATTTATAATGTGCAGGTAACGGATATTCACTAAAGGAAAAAAATCAAGCCAAAAGAACAAAAACCGATCACAGGAATGGAAAAGCGTAAAAAAGTCAAAGTCAAAGTCAACTCAAAAAGTCAAAGTCAACCAAGTCAAGGTCAAAAGACAAAGACGAAGCCGATATCAATGAAATGTTAAATGGGTCAACCCGCACCCAAGTTAATAGGCCGGGTCAGCCCATTAATCATCAATTATAAGACTTTAGCTTTTAAGCTTTTATAAAAAGCCTGGTCCAAATCCATTTTAAACCAGCCCAACTAAAAGCCCATTATCCCTTTTAAACTTTTTACATATCTAGTCCCTAAACCAATCACACCATTAGTCCAAAAACAATTACACCGTTAGCCCAATAACCCTTTAACCTTTAACATAGTTAGTAACAAAGTTAGCCTCTATAACCTTTTACCTTTAACACCCTTAGTCCTCAAACCCCTAACCCCATTACCCTATATCCCCAAATCAAAAACACCCGCCAAAACCTACTATTCATCATCCCCCTCACCTTGACCTCTGCATCATCAAACAAACCCATCACTCTCACCTACTACCCCACACTACAAACCAACAAATCTATGTTGGCAATCCTCTCCACTCCCATTCGTCAAGAATTTGAAGACCCAAATCAAGGGACCAGATCATTTTACTTGGTGAACAAGCTTAATGGATGGCTATGATGATTTTGCAACTCTCTCCTCACAGAAGTAACACAAGAAGCACACCCTGTGCCCTTAGTTTTCTCTATAAATAGGCTAGGTTTTCCTTTGTAAAAGTATCGAGTGTAGTAGTAGTTTAGGAGTAGTGTAACTTTATTTTTCAGTCTTATTTACCTTAAATCGTACTTTACTTTTCAAGACTTGTAATGTTTTTAAGTTTAATGAAATTTCAGTTTTAAAAGTTTTAAAATTCTGTCATTTTAAATTCTGTTTTCACCTTATGCATTTAAGCTTAAATTTATGTTCTAAACCCATTTTCATAAGTTAATCAGCTCTTATACTCATGTCAAACTTAGTTAAGCTTCTTCAAAAGTTTAACTAAGTTTTTACTCAAAAATTACCTTAAAAAGCTAACTTGGATGATAAGCTTACAAGGGAATAGCTTATGGGTATTTACAGCTTATTGTATAAGCTGAGCTTGTAGATTAAGCTTGAAAAAGCAAATTACATCCTTGTTTTGAGCAAGGGATAAGGTACAATTTAATTTTTACTCTTTTTAGCTTATTTTCATGTTTAGCTTATTGCACTGCTTATTCTCTACTTGATGTTGCTTATTTGTGTTTAATATACCTTAGTTAGCTTTATGTGCCTAGCTTATAGCTTATAGGTGTTTAGTTTGAGTTTTCTTAAATTCTATCCATTTTTAGTCATATTTGCTTATTAGGGTAGCTTATTGATTAATGCTTATCCTCCTTAGTTTCTTGCTTGTTTGACTTTTACTATCATAGTACTCCATCTGTTTTTACTTTTCTATGCTTAATTGGATCTGTTAATCTAAAAAAATGGAATTAGGAAATATAAAGGGGTGTTTGGGACAACATCACTAACCCATGGTTAGTGCTGTTTATACCATATTGACCAATTTGTGAACTTTGATCATACATTTAGAAGCCTTTGAACATGTTTTAGTTAGTTACTTAAGTCTAATATTGTGTTTTTAGTCAAAACCTGTCAAAGTGTTAAGTTTTCATTTTCAAAGTCAAAAGGCCCTTTTTCATTAGCAAATTTAGATAAGTTAAAATTAGTTTTATGATCTAATTTTCTTAGCATTAGTTCTTTAGATATAGATCTTTATCCGTTTCAGCTTATTTTGTATTCCAAACTTCATTTACTAGCTTAAACTTAAGCCTGCACTTTGCCTTTTGTCTTTTCAAAAACTTGAAAAAATCAACAGCTACTAAGAGTAACAGCCTTTTTCATAAGCCTTTTAAACAGCTTATTTGATTTTCAAAATGTTTTCTGATTGATAATTTAGATAGCTTGTTGTAAATGCTTTTCAGTGCTATAAGACTCTAAGCCATAAAGATCTATTTTCTAGCTTAAAAATAAGCTAGAAAGTGCCCTTGTAGGCTGTTGTAGTAGTTTTTGGCAAATTTAGCTTATTTTCTTTTCTAAGCTTATTGGCTTTGCTTTATTTATGTTTAGTCCTGCTTATTAGGTTAGTTTTAAGGTACTGTTAGCTTATTTAGTTTAGGTTAGAGCTTATTCAAGCTTATGAGTTTTTTTTAGTTTAGAATTCTAAGTTAAAAGCCTTTTAAGAGATTATGTAATTTTAGGCTTAGTCTAGCTCATTTTATTTGCTTATTTTTGTTCCATAATGCTTATTAGGTATAGCTTATTATTTGTTGTTACCTTATTTGCTTTTTCATCAGCTTATTATGTCTAAAAAAGGCCAACAGTTTAGCTCTTTAAGTCTTGGTGTAAAAAAGCCAAGTCTGTCACTTTTAGAAGCTTATTTCTAACTTATTTTAGGTTTTTATAAAAAGTCATTTCACAAAGAGTCCTTATTTTTAGCTTATCTAAAAAGTTGTTTCAAAAATTTTGCAAAATAAAAAACATGGGAATTGGGGAAGTCAAGGGTGAGCAAGGCTCGAACCCCTGAACTCTACCCAACTCAACCACGTTTTAACACACACCTCCACTACAACATGCCTTTGGGTCTTTTCCAGTTATTGATTGCAAGATTAATTATATAACACCTTTTTTAGCCATTAAGCTTAACAGCCCATTTTAGCTTATTAACAGCTTATTTTAATAAGCTGTTGACCCCGTTTTATTTGTCTTAGGTTTAGCATAGTGCAAAGTACTTTTCACAAATTTTTCAAAATTTTCCAAATTAGTTTAGTATTTTTTATTAATTTTTTAGATTAAACCCGTTTTTAATTCATAATAAATAATACAAAAGTCAAAAAAATATAATTCTTTTTTTAAAATTTTCTTTTATCATTTAGGATTTATAAAAATTAAATTTGCATTTGTAGGTTCAAATTTGTAGAATTTAATTTTTTAAAGAACGGGATTTGAACCCCGTTATCATTTTTTAGTGTTTTAGCCTTAATTGCTTTCGTTTTAGGTTTGCCTTTACTTGTCTTTGCATATTATTAGTATAAATAGAATCCAAAATCAAATATTGACATTCAAACGCGCGATCACAAACGTAACCGATTCTCAATTCACACCTCGTCGGGAAGGTTTTTTTTTGGGATTTTACTTTGGACAAAAGTAATTATCTTTTAAAAGCCTTACGGAATACTTACCCACTCTTCTTAATTGATATTATCCTATTATATATTTATATATACTAAAGGATTGTGATCAAATTTTGGCGCCGCTGCCGAGGAGGTTGTGTTACGAGTATCGTGTTTCGTTTGAAGATTAGTGTTTGAAGACCCTTCCTCATGAAGTTATCGCTTTCTTTTGTGAATATTTTCAAGTAAACAAAAATACCAAAAAAATTGAAAAACAACAAAATCAACCGTTATGTCACTTGTGATTTCGGCAACTATAAGAGAGGTATAAGGAGGGTCGATCCTACGAACTTCGACCCGAAAGGAGAAGGTTTTTAAAACGCTTCGCGCTTACCCGCTCCTCCGCTTCTTTGTGCGTTTTCTAGAGAGTTACCGTACACTTGTTCGATTATCGGTTACCAAAAATATTTTTCTTCATTATGTATCTTGCTATAAATAATCTTCTATATCCTCTTATGCATTTAATTCTTATCTTCGTTACCCTCTTATCCGTTTAATTCTTCGACATGTCTTCGTATAACCAACGTGGTTGCTTTGGGTGTGGAGGTCCGTTAGATGGTTTAATTTGTCGACGGTGTACTTGCGAGTGGTGTGGAAATAATCTTAGAAATAGATTTTGTTCGTTTTGCGCTTTAAGAGCTGGAAATTCATTCGTTTATGATCCAAATCCGAACTCTTTCAATGATCCTCCAAACGTTTTCAACCACCCTCCACAACCCCAGTACGAGACATACTTGTATGAGTTATGTGGGAATGATTCTCACTACGGTTATGATTGTCCACTACAGTTCCCGCTTGTCTATGAGAAGGAACTGAGTTACAATCAAAACTTTGGTGATAATTATTATCCACAAAATTCACCGAGTTCTCAACAACAATATCTTTGTTGTGAAAACTGCGGGGGTCCTCATAAGACTTTTCAGTGTCAACCGTTGAACCAAAATTTCTACAAACCTAATCTTTGTTACAATTCTATTGCTTCTGGTTTTGACCAATTCCAACCCCCGCAGTTTCCCGTCATTCATCAACCTCCTCAAGAAATGAGTATCCAAGATATGGAGGATCTGAAGCAGCAGTATTTAGATAAAATGAATAGTTTAATTAATGAATTTCCGATTAAGGATTATCGTGATGAAAAGATTGATATTAAGATTAATGAGCTTAAGAAAAATTTCAATGGAATGAGTATTGAAATTAATAAAAAGAAAAAGCTTCAGCAACTAGAGCAGGTGGCCAATCTTAGTACTTATCCTTTGCTATTTTTCAATTCTTTTTGCTACGACGATGATGATGACGACGAGGAGGAGGAGTATACTATTGCAATCACACCCGTCTTACAAACTGAGGAGCCCGATAACTCTTTAAGTATGGGGGACGAGCATCTTAGCACTATTTCAAAAACAGAATCGAATGAATTAATAAAGTCTAGTGTTGAGAACCTTGTCCCAATCCCAAGTGAGTTTGAGGATTTTTCTGATATCGAAAGTGAGTGTGATGTTTTTTTGTTTTTTTTTTGGGGGAACCGTTTGTGATTAACATTTTACGACTTTCTCTAATCATCTCTTTGATGCTGACGATTTCCTCTAGTGACGACGAGTCATTTTCTGATGAGGACGTTCCGAAGGAAATTTATTCGAACCCTCTTTATGAGAGAGGAGAGAAAAGACTTTTACTAAGGAGAGATCGCGCATCTCTTATTATGTTGAATCTGTTCTTATAGAATCTATGCTTAATCGAGACACTTTGATTATTTCTTCTCCTAAGTTTGATTCTCTTCTCGAGGAGTTCTCCGGTGAACTCGCTCATATCAATTTGATTGCACCGGGAATTAATGAAGCCGACTTTGATCCTGAGGAAGAAATTCGTCTTGTAGAGAAATTGTTGTATGAAAATTCATCTCCTCGACCTCCGGAAGAATTTAATTATGAAAATTCTAATGCTATAATTGAATCTTTCTCTCCATCTCCTATCCCCTTTGAGGATAGTGACTATTTATAGAGGAGATTGATTTTTTTTTAATCCGGATGACTTATGCCACGGGCGGCATTAAGAATGAGGACTATGACTCATGAAGGGGATATCCTTTTCTTGAATTAATTGCTTGCATATGATTCCCTTCACTTCATGAAAATGAGTCATTTCATTTTGATGTTCCATCATCCCCTCGTCCTCCTGCGAAACTGTCGGATGATGGAATTTACTTCGAGCCCGATACAGGACTTTTGATTGCCAAAGTGGTGGGTGATATTTCTGAACTTTATGTTCATGTGCCTAATGTTTTACCCACCCTTACTAATGTCCTTTTCTCAATATTGACAGACTTTGCTTCTATTATCATCCGAAAATGTCGACGCTAAGTTTTCAATCCTAGAATTTGCTTGTGCGCACGCTCTGCGCTCGGAGAAATCTTATAGACTTCTCTTATCTTCATTCGGGGGGTTTTAATCCGTTCAAAGATCATTTCTGATCTTTTCGGAAAGCCCGATGAGAGTCTGGAAGTGACATTCCTATCTTGGATGTTTCTGTTTCTCTCCAGTTCTATTCCTCTTTGACCAATCAGAGCCGCCGGATGATGGAATTTACTTTGAGCTCGATACTAGAGTTTTTACAAAAGTGGTGGATGATATTTCTGATAATTCGACAAGAGAACTTTATGTTTATGAGCCTAATGTTTTAACCACCCTACCCCACCCTTTCTCCTCATCTCTTATCTCATCGGATCTTTAATCCTTCAAAGATCATTTTTGATTTTTCTGAAAGCCGATGATGATCTATGGAGGGAACATTCCTACCTTGGATGTTCCGTTTCTCCATTTCTATCCTCCTTGACCAGCTCAAGTATGGGGGATCGAGTCAGGCTCAAGACTCGGTTAACAAAAATAGGCGCTTGGTGGGTGGCAACCCATGCTTATCCTTATATAATTATATAGCAGTAATGAATAAGTGTGTTATGAGGAGGCTCGCCTCTTCCTTTCTCGTGTTTTGTGGTTTGTATTGTGTGTCCAGGATTGCCCCGGATTATGAAGCCTCTCGTGCTCGCGGTTTTGTCCTTTGTTCACTCGAGCTTCAATCCTCAGCTTCATTATGGGAATCCAATATCCAATCTTATCGACTAACATTTATCTTTATGCATACTTAATAAACGGTTTTAGATTTACGTAAAGACCCTTCTTAAAACATTGAGGACAATGTTTAATTCTAGTATGGGGGATCTATCGATTTGATTGTGTCTGCAGCCGTTGTTTTCACGTAATCCTGTTTTTACCACCAAAATACCAAAAAATAAAAAAATTTAAAATTTTTCAAAAATAAAATAAGTGTTTTATCACAATGTTGACTTTCCTGTTGGGTAGAATAAGAATAAATTTTGACTCGATCGAGCGTATTGAGCTCTAGCTTGTCCCTTAACTTTTAAACTAAGCATTCGCGGATCTTTTTATTAAAGATTTTAAATTTGCGAAGAACGAGAAATGATAGAGTTAATTATGAGTTAGATGCTAAACAAGGATTAGTTGGAAATCTTAAGAGCTCATAAGTGTAGTTTGTGGCTTTTCTCTCCCATAAGCTTCTAATCGGACTAATAATACGTGCTCTCTTTGAAAATTAAACTTATATCAACAATTTCTGAAGTATGATCGATATCAATAATTTTAGTCTTAGTTCAAATTTATACTTAAATTTTCTAAAAAGAAATTTTCTCTATATCATGATAATATAAAGTGTAAAAAAAAATAAGGTAATAATAATAATAATAACTATGGGCTAATAAAAGTTTACTGCAACTTGCCGGCTCACAACCGATGTTGCAGTCTTCTAAATAAGGCACATAGTATTTATCTGAGACTGATAAAAGTTTGTTGCATCTTGCCGGCTCACAACCGATGTTGCAGCCTTCTAAAAGGTCGAGGATTTCCTTAGTTTAAAGGATGTATAATTATATTAAGTGTAATAAACGTGAATTAATAAATATAGGGAAAATCTCTTTTTCTTAAATTTAAATATGCTTTTGAACTAAGACTATTTCGTTTTAAGTTGTGATTTTATATACGGGAAATCCAAGGGTTTTGAAACCGAAGGTCCGTGAGTCCCGATACTAGTCTCTGTGGGGTGTCAAAAGCCTGGTCACTTAGCCGCAAGGTTGGGATGTGCCGAGACGAAAGTCGCTACATGGGATGATCTCGCCTTCAAACTCATTACTTTTGGGTGGAACGTGAAGCATAGAAATTTTGCAAAACGTTTGATCTATGGTTGAAATTCGAAATAAGCACATTCACCTAAGATATAATAATTGTCGGGAGCGAAAAGTTTCACAAGGTACAAGTATGAGTAGTGTTAGCATCTTAGCTTGTATGTAACGGTGATTTCGTTTTTAAGCTTAGTTTGGGACGGGTGAAAAGTCAGGAACGATGAATTTATCCTTTTTTGGGCATTTTAGGATTAAAGTGCTTCTTGTTCTGTGACCCTAAAAGTTATAAAAATAACGAAAGTCCAAACATGTTAGTTAGTTGCTTAAAAAGAAAAGTACAAAAAATGAGAAAAAGGGAAAAATACAAAAATATGTGTGGTAATAAGTATAAATATTTAAAAACGGTCAAAACGGGGCTTTTCAAAGCTAATGATTTTTTTAATTCCCTTCGATGAACACTTAGCTACTTTTTGAGGTAATTAGTCGAGGGGGATTGGGATTCTTGGTTTTTTTAAAGTGTTTACTTATAGCATTGCGTGAGGACACGGCAATATCTTAGTATGGGGGATTTTGGTATGTGTTTAATTACACA
>BQNB010006842.1:5373-95870 GCA_026074375.1 Tanacetum coccineum
CATCATGGACTAGATGCTGCTACCGTCGGAAAAACATGCATGTATAGGTTAGTGATAAAAAAATATATATGGACGAAAGTGTCTTTATCACTTCGTCGAATACGGTTTTAATAAACATGGTTCCCCGTTAATCAATATAAATATTGCCTGTGATCAGGTAAAATTCAAAAGAATCTCCTTGACAGGGTTTCGCAGCTGCACTGGCCGTTCTTGTTACCAGAGCGTCTCAAAGCAGACAACACGCTAAGAGTGAATCAGATAGTTACTATCTTTCTGATTGAGTCGTCAATTCATTTACTAGACCAAAATCAATATCCAGTTGACATAAGCTTGATTCATATATAATCTTGCAAGACACCTACCGCAGAGCTGTTTGATGTTGACTCTCAAAGGATTTTCATCGTCACTGTGAATACTAAAGAGCAGGGTTCTAAATAGCGTGCTATAGCGGCGCCATAGCGTTGCCATAGCGCGAAGCGTGGCCTCCACGTTACGAAACAGGTCAAGGCGTCGTCTCTAGGCGTGGCGTGCAATATAGTGTCATATAGCGTGATAAAGCGCACTATAGCGCATAGCGTGGCGAGTTTTTTTGAAGTGTTTAAGGGATTTTCTAGAATTTAAGATTTATGCTTGGATTTACTAATAATTTGGATTGATGCTTGAATTTAATAATATTTACTACTCATATTATTCTAAACTATGATATAATCTATAAATCTATAAATATTTTTTGCCGCCTTAAGTCACGCCTTAAAAACGCCATGTCGCTACGTCTCACGCTAAAGCTTAAGGCTTGGCTATGCCGCTACGCCACGCTTCATGTTATTTATAACCTTGCTAAAGAGTATCACTTTAATGTTCTGGCAATTATCACGAGGATAATGCGTAGGACCTTGTACAAGTTATGTTCTTGATGATGAACAACAATTGTATATTGGAATTTGTATCCTAATGAGATTTTTGATTGATCTCGATGGCTCTAGACTCTATAAGACTTTTGTTATTTGGTGATCGGAGGCTGGAGCAGACTACCACCTTTTCAATATCAACGATCCCGGAATGAGAAAGCCAATAGAAGCGTGTTGATCTTCGTGAAAAATGAAACAAGCTTCTTTTGAGAGAAGCCCCGGTAGCTAGGATAGGTTGTGCATTTGATAACACTCCAAATATACATAAATTAACTCTTAATATTAGACAAATTATCTATAAAAATATATTAAATATGAATTGATTATGCACTTATTTGGGTATTTACTGTTTCAGGACTAAAGATGTCAAAAAGGACTAAAAATACAAAGAGTATTCGTCAAAAAGGACTAATGACTGTTAAAGAAGGATCTAGAAATGAAAGAAACAAAGAATTTAATGATTCAAGCCAAGTGCGACGTACTTTATCCCAAAGTATGATGTACTTTTCAACGGGCATTAAGAAAATTGAATGCTTAGGCCAAGTACGCCGCACTTCTCAAGAATTGTGACGCACTTAGACCTGCAGTTACGAAAACCATAATAAGGACATTGATAATGTGGCTTTTCATTTCACCACGCATTTGCTATAAATAAGGAACGAAAATGCTGAGTTCTATCATCCTATATCTCATCAAACACATCACACAAAATTCTTTCTTTTGATTTTTGAAGTTAGAAGAGTTCTTTGGAATTGGAGTGTAATCCTCCAAGTTTCCAGGAATTATTGAGTGATTAGAGTGATATTAGAAGAGTTATTTCTTAGTTTGAAGTAACTATAAAAAGATCATAGTGATTTCTGAATTGTTGGTTCCATTGAGGATAAAGTTCTTGACAAATTCTTGTTAAAAACTCCATATTTTGCTCATAACCTTGGTATGATCTTGTTAATCTCTTTTGTATTCATGTTTTCTAGAATTGTTATGATTAATATGTGTTTTACCTCCATGAATATGGAGTAGTGATATATATTGTTTGGACTAATATGGATGATGATATGAACATGCTTTGATGCTATGAATTTGATCATGATAAACTCAATATTTTTTTTATCCGGATCTTGTTACTAGTTTGATTATTCATACTAGTAGATATAGGTCGAAAGACTCTACTTTTATGTTTATATTTCGCATTGTTTGTCTATGACAATTCGGTATTAATCTTGTGCGAATTGATTAATAAAACATTTATCAAACCAGATTTAAAAAGATGTCTAATACTTAATCTCACGTCTATCGAACTTGAATAAGGGGGTTTATCATTTTCATATTCATACTTAAATCGGCCTTAATGCATTTTATATATTGAAGATTATAGGCCGAAAGGATTCCTTGATATTTGAAATAGTTAATCGCTTGAATGATTACCTATCTATTCGTGCTTTTATGCTTGTTTTTTTATCATTGTCTTAAGTCCAAATAAATATTCTTGTTTTAATCTTGAAATCGAAATACCTTTTTCTTTTGATTAAGTGACAAATCTTAAGATATATCTTTTTTTGCAAAACTAATTAACTTTTTACATTAACACCAATCCCGTGGAACGACCTGGTCTTTCCCTAAAGATTATACTACATACGTGGGTTATACTTTGACCCGTGTGTTTTCGTTTAATTAATCGGTATTTTCAGTCTTATAAATTTAAAGCTTTCGAGACACATCAAAAGTTTTTGGCGCCGTTGCCGGAGATTGATTCGTTCATGTTTTAAGTCTTTTATGTTTTGCAACCAACATTTATTACCGCGCCGTACAATTTTCTGGCAAACTGACCAAAAAATCAATTTTTCTGCTGAGAGTACGACGCACTTTTTACAGAGGGCACTGGTTTTTATGGAAAAATAACTAAGTACGTCGCACTTTTCTTCGAGTAGGACGCACTTCCTGGAAATTTTCGAACTGATGATAAATTCAACCCGGAATACCCAACCAATCTTCCCAATATCTAAGTGTACTTCTGAGAACATGGGGATTGGTCTATGTTTTATCTTGTTTTCTATGTTTACATGTTTGCACAAACTTTATCCTAAAACTAAATAATTAAGAAATTGCTTTTATAGATATATTAAGTTTGAATCTTTGCTTGATAATATTTATGAGTTTAATATCTATTTTTGCTTATTCATAAATGTATGAGTAGTTACAACAATAATCATAATAATAAGAGACTAGTCATAAATAATTATGATGATTATTTGATGAGATTCAATGAAAGATGTTACAAACCTTTGCTTAGTAATTGTTTTGATAAACACTCTTATGACATACATAAAGTTATCATTGATGAAAAATCAATAAATGCAAAAATGAAAAGTTTTTATGAAATTTTAACTGAAAAACACATAAGTACGTCGCACTTGATTCTAAATGTGACGTACTTCTTGAAAACAGAAATAGTACGCCGCACTTATTACCAAGTGTTACGCACTTACAGGTCTGATGAGTTACAAAACCTAAGCAACTGGTACACTATGCGCAAATTGACAAAATTTTCGGCTTATGAATATTTGTTGATACTATGTGAGTATGAAAAATCACTTATGCTTATTTATACTAACCCTCTTACGTTTACCTTGATGTTTTGTAATGTTAAGACAATAATGGATCAAAACACCGATATTGGACGAATTAGCCTAGGAGGAGACAACATTGATTCAATAGCAAAAGGGATAATTCAAAAAGAGCAGTAGGATATGCCTGAATTTCAAGACACGGCTGGAAGTAAAAAGCGAGAAGCTAAGATATTTACCTTTTATAGGAATAAAGGAGAAGGTGAAAGATATTTTGCACCTTGTTATATTGGAGGACTCCATGCCTATGATGTAGAAATAAATTTAGGCTATGAAAAAAATGTGATCTCAAATGAATTTACAGTAAAATTATGTTTAGAATATGAGGAGAAAAATGGAGAAAAGTTGGTAAACAGAGAATTGCTAATATCCTTAAAAGAGAGTTCTATTTCATCAAGTTCAAAATAAACCAAGAAGATGACGACGTAGAACCTAATGTGATACTTGGGTAATCGTTTGTTAGACTTGCTAAAGGCATCGTGGACTTTGGAAATGGGATCATAACTATTCATCTGGACTTTGATTTATTTTTTGATGACTCAGATACAGTTGGAGACAATGAGGAGAACCATGAATTAATATTCGATCATGATGATATTCATGAAATAGAGGAAACTGAACTACCTTCGTTGATTTGTAAAATGGGAAAGAGTTCAAGGAATAAGAAAAGGGTTCTAGAAAGTTTTTAGATTTACTATCCGAACGAGGGACCATCAGGGACAAAAGGAGAACCAATGACACGGGAAGAAGCAGATAGGGAAAAGCTGGCAATCAATATCTGTGATAGATATGCCATACTAGAAGAAATCCGTCCAGTAATCGAAACTCTTGCCTATAGTAATAAGTATAGAAAGTTGCTCGACGAGATATGTTTGGACAAAAAGAAGTTGGATAAGGAAATAAAAGATGAGCAAAAAGAAGCCATTAAGAGAGTAAAGGGTGAAGCATTAATAGAAAAAGAAGACCCCGGTGCATTCATATTCCCTATTAGCTTAGAGGGAAAGATTAACTTAAATGGTTTGGCTGACACAGGTTCCGAGGTTAATGTTATGCCTTATCGAATCTACATGGACCTTGGACGTGAAAAAGTGAAAAAAGTAAACAGAGGTATAGAGATGATAAACCACTCACTTGCAGAACCCATGGGGTTACTAAAGGATGTTCTTTATCAAATTGGAGTGACAACCATTATTGCCAAGTTTCTAATTCTCGACATACCCATAGATATAGACGCACAAATTATGGTAGGAAGAGGATTCCTTTCTACTTGTGGTGGAGTCCTAGATACAATTGACCGAGTTATGTCTACCTACAATGGGGTGTGTCACCAAACTTTCAGACTGCAAGAACCAGCATAAATACAGCAGAGAGCGAGTGATGATGAAGAAGAATATGCAGTTAAGAGGGACAAGTTCGGTGCTCCAACTTATGGGCTAAAGTTTGCCAAGTACTTAAACATTACCGAACCTAAGGATAGATCATTGGCATTACAGGCCGCTCTTAAACCATTCCACCAGATCTGTGTATGGAAGAAAGCTGTAAGCTTTCTTGGATCTCTACCCTTACCATTACAGCACGTTGATTGGAAACCCGAGTATAATGGATATCATAAAAATAAGGAAAAAGGAACCGGGAAATGGAAAGCAGAGATTAGATTAACCGATCCATATGGGAACATCTACAACCAAGGGTTTACCACTAAGAAAACAAGCAGAAAATGGCTAAATACCACAAGTTAAGTGACATTATGTCACCAAATTATTTCAAAGGATAAAAACATTATTGAGTTTGGATTAAAGGGGTTCGATGAGATCTCGTACTCCCAAATAAATTTATTTTTCATATTTGTCTTATGTAATCTTTTAAGTTATTATGAATGAATCAAGTCTTTTAAAAAATTTATGATTATATGTACTTTACGAAAAAAAAAAATTTATAAAAATACCTCTCTAGTAATTTTCATAAGTACGCCGCACATTTGACCGGAAAAAAAACAAAAATGTATATTATCTTTATAAGATTAATCAAGATTTACTAAAACTTTTAAAAAATATATAAAAAGAAAAATTAAAGAATATAAATAGATAATAAAGTTTTTTTTAAACACAAACCTTTATTATGTCTTGAAAACAAACATTGATAGTTTTTACAGAACTAACAGGTTACAAGAAAAAAAAAGATATTCGCGTACGAAGGCTCAATCTCCAGCATGTACTAATTTGATCAAGCTACGAATGAAGAGAAGCATTACCCTATTAATTATTTCCCATTTATCTTTTTCCTATAATATTTTCGCATTAGAGGCGATGCTCATATTAAGTATGGGGGAGATAAATGAGAAAAATAAATCATGAAATTTAAAATTTTCAAAAAAAATAAATAATAAATAACTATAAACTTTAAAAAAATTTCAAGTGATCACAATAAGCGAATCTGACTCTTGATTGAAAACTTTCTAGCATATTTTACCCATTATCCACACAAAAATTATAAAGTTCTATTATCTATTAGGAGCGATTTTACCTTTAGCTTTCTCGAGTTAAGGTTTGAATGCAATTGCAAGTGTCTTATCCTTCGTTACGGCTGTGTACTTGTAATTTGTCACCTTTTCTGGAGCATTGGTATCGGTTAGAATCATGTAAGTGTGCCGGTGATTTGTTAATTTTAGAACTTGTGCTTGAAATCTTTACGAGACCGCAGTAAGAGCATGTTCGCGTGTTACAAACATTTTTCTGATTAAGATGTTTTATTAAAACAAAAGATATAAATATAAATAACTTTGTCAAAAAGACTTTTCAATCAAATCATATGATGTTTTATCCGTACAAGTTATTGCATGTAATTGCAAGTATTGCTATTATAATGAAATGCGAAGGTCACATCTTCTAAGTTCGTTTGAAGTAGTGGGCTTAACTTAAGTATGGGTGAAAGCAAGTTTCCCCCAACCCAAGAGAAGTAAAGTGACAAAAAAATGATGATGAGAGAAAAAAAAGAAAAGTATCAGAGTTATGGAAAGTTTGATGAAATTACGGATAAGGTGGATTATAATTTAAGTCAGATTTCTTTTTAACAATACCAACTTAAAATACTACTATTATTTAACCTCTTTGGAAGTTAATGTCCGGTGCTTACGCCATGTAGGTGGAGTTTAGTTTCTTGTACAAGCCTATGGTAATTTGAATAAAACATGAATGTGCGATTTGAGTGACTTACTGTAGGATCGTTTAATTCATAACACGGGTGATGATTCTTGTGATTGGGCTAGTTTCTAGATAGAGAAACACATAGAGAGATATTTTAGAGAGAGAGTGTATGTGTTTAAAGTGAAAATGAAATTGACTAGCTTGCCTCTTCTAAAGTTGGAAGAGGCTTATATAGTTTTTACAAAATACCGGGTATTAGTACCCGGCTTAAAACCGAAAGACATACGATTAACTATTAAACTACGAACTATTATAAACAATAAATATACGGGGTGACCGAGTCTTTTACTCATATCTAACAATCTCCCCCTAAGGGAGGTCACCCTTGAAAACACTAGACTTAAGCTCTTACAGCTTGCAGTCTTTTGATTCTTCATGTTACATCTAGTACTTTGTTGTAGTGATCTTTAGATAACAATTGAGCTTGTTCACTTTGACTTGTTTTGATTTTGATCATGAGCTTTCTTGAGATCATCAGCCAAACTTAATCTCTCATCATCTAGTAATTTATTGCCATCTTGTGCACTTGTGAAGAAGAATATGATATCAGAGTTTGCGGAAGCTTTGACACCTTTATGAGATCTTTCATAACTTCATAACAAGTGTAGGTCGTGTCTGAGCATTCGGTTATTAACTTGACATTACTGGAACTGGGTATCTCCATCTCCATCTCCATCTTTAAATGATCCTGTAATGAAACAGTTAGCAATAAAGAGAAAATTGATTTGAAAAATCAGTCTAAGTGTTAATTATGAAAATATTTTGTAACACTTCGATAGTTTTGATTGGTTGTCAAATGTTCAATAACCGTCAATTCTTATGCTGGAACAAGTTTGATTCACGTAGAATCGCACCATCGTTTCTTTCCAGTTGACACAAGTTTGATTCTTGTAGAATCGCACAAGTCACCTACCTAGAGCTTGTTTGATGTAGGCTCTAGCAGGATTTCCATCTTCATAGTGAATACCTTCGTATCACTCGGATGTTCTGGCAATATCACAAGGATAATGCGTAGGACTCTTAAGATAACCTTGTTTCCACAGTGTGTGAAAGACAAGATAAATGGAAATGTGTCCTAACGAGATTAATTGATGATCTCTTGGCTCTAGACTCGAAAGTGCGCTTTGATATTAGTGATCGGAGGCTGGAGCTGACTGCCACCTTTTCAATACCGACTTACTCGGAGTGAGTGAGACAGTAGATTGCATGTTTAGTCTCCGTGACAAATGAGACAAGTTTCTTTCAAGAGAAACTCGAATGGCTGGGAAGGGTTGTGCATTGCATCACTGGGTCCATGATGTCGTCTTCAATGTCAGCAATCAACTTGTGATTCTGACAGCATATGTATTGACCCGGTTTCTGCCTCACAGCTCCATCGATTACACTAGGTGCAATGCTCATTATTATGGTCTCGAAAAGATATACCAGGCCAAGTTCTAAAGTCAACTACAGCCATCGGCACACTCATTTTTAATGACTTTATGTATAAGGGAAAAACAAAAAGGCTTATCCTTACACAATGGAATTATAAGGTAGGTGTGCTAAGTATAGTCTTAACTAGTTAAGTAATGAAAAACATGTCAAAATTTTATTAATGAAATATTTTTCAAAACAAACTAGGAAAATAAAGGCAAGTATAATCAAATAGGTGTTCATTTCTAATCCCTTCCCCCCACTTGAGTCAAACTTAAGCATATAAAATTTAAATAGGAAGGGTTAGAAATGGAACGGATTACTCCTTGGATTTGCTCGGTGATATGAAGAGACAACATGCTCTAAGCAATGCTCCAAGTCTTCTTATTTGAGCAACATCCACTATCACATGCGGCATTTTCATCATCCAGTATAGAATTCAACCAGGACGGTTCTGGATGCTTCCTTCCAGCTTGATTAGTATCCT
Source organism: Tanacetum coccineum (assembly GCA_026074375.1). Taxonomy (NCBI): domain Eukaryota; kingdom Viridiplantae; phylum Streptophyta; class Magnoliopsida; order Asterales; family Asteraceae; genus Tanacetum; species Tanacetum coccineum. Next base: position 14,009 of record BQNB010006842.1, read on the forward strand.
AGCACCTTCTCCTGTGCATTTCCTGTATAGCTGCAGGAAAGACTAATACCAAAAGCATAAACCTGAATAAAAGCACAATAACACAAAATATACAAAATTCTACAAAATAAACCTAACTCACTTTCGTAGGAATCACGGTTGCATTTAGCGTATGCAACACGCCTTTTGAACCACTTGGTGGCCCAAGTGGACGAGTGAAGTCTCGTGAGGGTTTCCAGAGAACATACCCACAAAGTTCATTTACTTGTACACGGTTTATAAATGTCTAAAAACTTGATTTTTTAGATTTTCAGAAAGAGGTTACGGCGTAACCTCGGTGGTTACGTCGTAATTGAGTGGTAATTTTTTTTTTGAAAAAATTTGTTTAGTTGTTACGGCGTAACCATGGAAAGGTTTACGTCGTAATTGGTGTGGTTACGGCGTAACCTTAGGTGTTTACACCGTAACTGCTGCTATAACAGTTACATTTACCACAAAATTACGGGTCGAGCCGGTCTCGATTTTACCCTTCTTGTTGTTGAACCTGCATAAACAAGTTAAAAACATACAAACCAACTAAACTGCAGAAATTTAAATGAGCTAAACTAAAGGATAGGACTTTTGTTTATTTAAAGAGTCGTTAAGTTTGACTCTAGCCTCCGTCACAGACACTTGGACATCTCCACACATGTCCAATCTTCATGTCTCCTCACCCTGTAAATAATTGCTCATCCTGCACACTAACAAACCTGTGCATTAAATGTGTAATAAAACTGAGCAAAAAGAGGAGTATACATTAATGGCAATTGCTTGATTCAGGAACAAAATTTTAAGGTTCAAACAATGCCCAAACTATTTTTGGTGTTTCAGACCCAAACACGCCGTAACAAGCACTACCAAGCCACATCATATCCAAGATATATATATATATATATATATATATATATATATATATATATATATATATATATATATATATAATTACAATATATATATATATATAAAAATATATATATATAATATATATATATAAATATAGATATATAAATAGTATATATATAAATATAAAAATTCTAAAAAGCATAAACCTGGATAAAAGCACAATAACACAAAATATACAAAATTCTACAAAAAAAACCTAACTCACTTTCGTAGGATTTACGGTAGCATTTAGCGTATGCAACAAGCCTTTTAAACCACTTGGTGGCCCAAGTGGACGAGTGAAGTCTCGTGAGGGTTTCCAGAGAACATACCCTCAAAGTTCATTTACATATACACAGTTTAGATATGTTTTACAACTTGAATTTTTAGATTTTTAGAAAGAGGTTACGGCGTAACCTTGGTGGTTTACTCGAAAATGTATGTGTAATATTATTTTTTGAAAAATTGTTTAGATGTTACGGCGTAACCATGGAAACGGTTTACGTCATATTGTTGTGGTTACGGCTTAACCTTAGTGTTTACACCGAACTGCTGCTATATACAGTTACATTACCACAAAAATACGGGTCGAGCCGGTCCTCGTTATACCCTTCTTGTTGTTGAAACTGCATAAACAAGTTAAAACAGCCAAACCAACTAAACTACAGAAATTACAAATGAGCTAAACTAAAGAAAAGGACTTTTGTTTATTTAAAGAGTCGTTAAGTTCGACTCTAGCCTCCGTCACAGACATTTGGACATCTCCACACATGTCCAATCTTCATGTCTCCTCACCCTGTAAATAATTGCTCATCCTGCACACTAACAAACCTGTGCATTAAATGTGTAATAAAACTGAGCAAAAAGAGGAGTATACATTAATGGCAATTGCTTGATTCAGGAACAAAATTTTATGGTTCAAACAATGCCCAAACTATTTTTGGTGTTTCAGACCCAAACACGCCGTAACAAGCACTACTAAGCCACATCATATCCAAGTCTGAAACAGATTATATATATATATATATATATATATATATATACATATATATACATATATATATATATATATGTTATAATATAAAATACATTACATATATATACAAAATATATATACATACAAATATAAATTATAGATATACATACATATATATATAATATATAAATACATACTATCTATATACTATATATATAAAAATAGTAATATATATATATATATATATATATATATATATATATACATATGTTACGCCGTAACCATATTACTGGTTACGCCGTAACAACAGTAAATCAGTCATGCAAACACTCAGAAAAGGGAGAAGGACAGAAGGTTCAAACACACATATCAATCAAACAATCAAAAACAACTAAAACCGTTCCCCGGCAACGGCGCCAAAAACTTGATGCGTAATTAAATAAAACTACATCAGGTTTTACATTTATAAAACCTTAACTACCTCGACTATTCCTACGCACTAAAGAGCAGTCTACCCTATCGTGTATAGTGTAGTGATTGGTAAGTATGGGTGTCGACCCAAAGAATGGTTTGTGTCTCTAATCGTCTAATTGATTTTATTATTCTACCTAAGAACAGGAAATAAAGCTTGATTTTAGTTGTTGAATTTATTGTGGAGTTGTTGGGTGGTAAGCCTAGCTTGTCGAAAAGGGAATTGGTATAGTGGTGGACAACTAGAAAGGAAGAACGCAATTAATTACTATGATCTCTTGTGCAATGTCTTGTCATAATCTTAAATGGGGATTAAAAATTATTAGTCCAATTGGGTAGTTGAAACCTAACCTATGTCTACTGAGAGGAATGGCACTCGCTGGGAGAAATTACCCCTAATATCTCAGTATAAACAGTTATTAAGATTTTAATTAACTTATAAGATTACTCATTTCTAACAGGTGGTCCGCCAATAGCTCAAACACCTAACCAGGATTAAACTCTAAAGGCTCGCCTCATAGGTCAAGGTTGAACAACTATAAGTATTCGTCACTTTGCAATTAATCGTGTGCACAAAGCTTTATTCTGTCACTAGCTTAAAACCTTAAGTGCACACTTAACCTCATATCAAAACCTAGCGGGAGTCCAAGGATTTCTACGTGCACTATATAAATTAATAAAGAAAACGATAAAACAACGAGATCATAACTTAATAATCAATGAGATAATTAAATAATTAAAAGCCAAGAACACATAATAAAACACAATCAATAACATATCAACAACCAATTAAACCGAATGATACGCTACATCAAAATAATTATTAAATTAAAATGACCATAAAAACTTAAAGTATGATTACAAACTGTGCCAAATTAATGCTCTCGATCCCCTAGTCGGACGCCATGGCAAACCCCGAAAGGTTTGCCCTATAACCAAGCAAGCGAAGACAATGAGGAGAACCATGAATTAATATTCGATCATGATGATATTCATGAAATAGAGGAAACTGAACTACCTCCGTTGATTTGTAAAATGGGAAAGAGTTCAAGGAATAAGAAAAGGGTTCTAGAAAGTTTTCAGATTTACTATCCGAACGAGGGACCATCAGGGACAAAAGGAGAACTAATGACACGGGAAGAAGCAGATAGGGAGAAGCTGGCAATCAATATCTGTGAGAGATATGCCATACTAGAAGAAATCCGTCCAGTAATCGAAACTCTTGCCTATAGTAATAAGTATAGAAAGTTGCTCGACGAGATATGTTTGGACAAAAAGAAGTTGGATAAGGAAATAAAAGATGAACAAAAAGAAGCCATTAAGAGAGTAAAGGGCGAAGCATTAATAGAAAAAGAAGACCCCGGTGCATTCATATTCCCTATTAGGTTAGAGGGAAAGATTAACTTAAATGGTCTGGCTGACACAGGTTCCAAGGTTAATGTTATGCCTTATCGAATCTACATGGACCTTGGACGTAAAAAAGTGAAAAAAGTAAACAAAGGTATAGAGATGATAAACCACTCACTTGCAGAACCCATGGGGTTACTAAAGGATGTTCTTTATCAAATTGGAGTGACAACCATTATTGCCAAGTTTCTAATTCTCGACATACCCATAGATATAGACGCACAAATTATGGTAGGAAGAGGATTCCTTTCTACTTGTGGTGGAGTCCTGGATACAATTGACCGAGTTATGTCTACCTACGATGGGGTGTGTCACCAAACTTTCAGACTGTAAGAACCAGCATAAATACAGCAGAGAGCGAGTGACGATGAAGAAGAATATGCAGTTAAGAGGGACAAGTTCGGTGCTCTAACTTATGGGCCAAAGTTTGCCAAGTACTTAAACATTACCGAACCTAAGGATAGATCATTGGCATTATAGGCCGCTCTTAAACCATTCCACCAGATCTGTGTATGGAAGAAAGCAGTAAGCTTTCTCGTATCTCTACCCTTACCATTACAGCACGTTGATTGGAAACCCGAGTATAATGGATATCACAAAAATAAGGAAAAAGGAACCGGGAAATGGAAAGCAGAGATTAGATTAACCGATCCATATGGGAACATCTACAACCAAGGGTTTACCACTAAGAAAACAAGCAGAAAATGGCTAAATACCACAAGCTAAGTGACATTATGTCACCAAATTATTTCAAAGGATAAAAACATTACTTGAGTTTGGAATAAAGGGGTTCGATGAGATCTCGTACTCCCAAATAAATTTACTTTTCATATTTGTCTTATGTAATCTTTTAAGTTATTATGAATGAATCAAGTCTTTTAAAAAATTTATGATTATATGTTCTTTACGAAAAAAAAATTTTTTATAAAAATACCTCTCCAGTAATTTTCATAAGTACGCCGCACATTTGACCGAAAAAAAAAACAAAAATGTATATTATCTTTATAAGATTAATCAAGATTTACTAAAACTTTGAAAAAATATATAAAAAGAAAAATTAAAGAATATAAATAGATAATAAAGTTTTTTTTAAACACAAACCTTTATTATGTCTTGAAAACAAACATTGATAGTTTTTACAGAACTAACAGGTTACAAGAAAAAAAAAGATATTCGCGTACGAAGGCTCAATCTCCAGCATGTACGAATTTGATCAAGCTACGAATGAAGAGAAGCATTACCCTATTAATTGTTTCCCATTTATCTTTTTCCTATAATATTTTCGCATTAGAGGCGATGCTCATATTAAGTATGGGGGAGATAAATGAGAAAAATAAATAATGAAATTTAAAATTTTCAAAAAAAATAAATAATAAATAACTATAAACTTTAAAAAAATTTCAAGTGATCACAATAAGCGAATCTGACTCTGGATTGAAAACTTTCTAGCATATTTTACCCATTATCCACACAAAAATTGTAAAGTTCTATTATCTATTAGGAGCAATTTTACCTTTAGCTTTCTCGAGTTAAGGTTTGAATGCAATTGCAAGTGTCTTATCCTTCGTTACGGCTGTGTACTTGTAATTTGTCACCTTTTCTGGAGCATTGGTATCGGTTAGAATCATGTGAGTGTGTTGGTGATTTGTTAATTCTAGAACTTGTGCTTGAAATCTTTACGAGACCGCAGTAAGAGCATGTTCGCGTGTTACAAACATTTTTTTGATTAAGATGTTTTATTAAAACGAAAGATATAAATATAAATAACTTTGTCAAAAAGACTTTTCAATCAAATCATATGATGTTTTATCCATACAAGTTATTGCATGTAATTGCAAGTATTGCTATTATAATGAAATGCGAAGGTCACGTCTTCTAAGTTCATTTGAAATAGTGTGCTTAACTTAAGTATGGGTGAAAGCAAGTTTCCCCCAACCCAAGAGAAGTAAAGTGACAAAAAAATGATGATGAGAGAAAAAAAAGAAAAGTGTCAGAGTTATGGAAAGTTTGATGAAATTACGGATAAGGTGGATTATAATTTAAGTCAAATTTCTTTTTAACAATACCAACCTAAAATACAACTATTATTTAACCTCTTTTGAAGTTAATGTCTGGTGCTTACGCCATGTAGGTGGAGTTTAGTTTCATGTACAAGCCTATGGTAATTTGAATAAATCATGACTGTGCGATTTGAGTGACTTACACATATCTACTTCACAAAATTAAGCGAGTGTGAATTATATTAAAAATTTTCGTAAGTTGCTTTGTCGTGTTATCTAATGCTTATGATCATTGATTTATAAATATTTTCGCTTAGATTGCTTAAGGGCAAGTAATAGCTAAGTATTGAGGGATTTGATAACACTCCAAATATACATAAATTATCTCCCAATATTAGACAAATTATCTATAAAAATATATTAAATATGAATTGATTATGCACTTATTTGGGTATTTACTGTTTCATGACTAAAGATGTCAAAAAGGACTAAAAATACAAAGAGTATTCGTCAAAAAGGACTAACGACTGTTAAAGAAGGATCTAGATATGAAAGAAACGAAGAATTTAATGATTCAAGCCAAGTGCGGCATACTTTATCCCAAACTACGGCGTACTTTTCAACGGGCATTAAGAAAATTGAATGCTGAGGCCAAGTACACCGCACATCTCAAGAAGTGTGACGCACTTAGACCTACAGTTACGAAAACCATAATGAGGACATTGATAATGTGGCTTTTCACTTCACCACTCATTTGCTATAAATAGGGAACGAAAATGCTGAGTTCTATCATCCCATATCTCATCAAACATATCACAAAAAAATCTTTCTTTTGATTTTTAAAGTTAGAAGAGTTCTTTGGAATTGGAGTGTAATCCTCTAAGTTTCCAGGAATTATTGAGTGATCAGAGTGATATTAGAAGAGTTATTTCTGATTTTGAAGTAATTGTAAAAAGATCATAGTGATTTCCAAATTGTTGGTTGAATTGAGGAGAAAGTTCTTGGCAAATTCTTGTTAAAAACTCCATATTTTGCTCATAACCTTGGTATGATCTTGTTAATCTCTTTTGTATTCATGTTTTCTGGAATTGTTATGATTAATATGTGTTTTACCTCCATGAATATGGAGTAGTGATATATATTTGTTTGGACTAATATGGATGATGATATGAACATGCTTTGATGTTATGAATTTGATCATGATAAACTCAATATTTCTCTTATCCGGATCTTGTTACTAGTTTGATTATTCATACTAGTGGATATAGGTCGAAAGACTCCACTTTTATGTTTAAATTTTTCCTTGTTTGTCTATAATTCGGTATTAATCTTGTGAGAATTGATTAATAAAACGTTTATCAAACCAGATTTAAAAAGATGTCTAATACTTAATCTCACGTCTATCGAACTTGATTAAGGGAGGTTATCATTTTCATATTCATACTTGAATCGGCCTTAATGCGTTTTATATATTGAAGATTGTAGGACGAAAGGATTCCTTGATATATGAAATAGTTAATCGCTTGAATGATTACCCATCTATTCGTGCTTTTATGCTTTGATTCATAAAGGCTTGTTTATTATCATTGTCCTAAGTCCAAATACATATTCTTGTTTTAATCTTGAAATTGAAATACCTTTATCTTTTGATTAAGTGACAAATCTTAAGATATATCTTTTTTTTGCAAAACTAATTAACTTTTTACATTAACACCAATCTCGTAGAACGACCTGGTCTTACCCTAAACATTATACTACATACATGGGTTATACTTTGACCCGTGTGTTTCTTTTTAATTAATCAGTATTTTTAGTCTTATAAATTTAAAGCTTTCGAAACACATCAGCATTGCATCACTGGGTCTATGATGACTTGTCTTCAATACCAGAATCATCTTTGTGATTACCGATAGATTATGCATTAACCCGGTTTCTGCCTAAGGTTGTATGGAGGGCTTCTTTCTTTACACCCTTTATCCTTACAATTCTTTTTCATTCTTCAACCCCTTAAATGTTATTCCAACGCGTCTTTATTATCACTATGTTGTGTTTGTTCCGATGATAACTCATGCCTTGGATAACATTCTTCCCAATCTCACTTTACTCCTTTTTTCGATCATACCTAAGGACTTATATTCTATCTAATGGAGTGTCCCTGGGTAGATCCCTTCGGTTCTGGCTGGATCATGAAACAAAATACCTAACCTTAACCGCCTTATATCTCCATCAATAACAACAGTCGGTCGGTCTTTGAATATTTCCATAGAAGCCATAAAACCATTAAAAATCAATCAACGTGTTCGAGAAATCATTTATCATACATTGAGAGTTTTCTATATCACCAAAAAGCTCCCCCAACATATATACATCATATTATGAAAGAGTTTTGCACATGCGAGAACGGGAACGCACTTATATTCAAAAGATCTTATCCATTATTAAGCCGTATTGATCACATTTTAATCACTATTCTCCCCCTCAAAAATTGCATATGTGGTGACAATTTTTGACTTAACAAGTGACTTAAAATACAAGTTAATGTACGTTGATCCACTTGTAAACTAACTAAACAATGGGAGAATGGAGTAGCATGCCGAAAGAACTATTTGAAATTAATTTTCAAATTTTATGCTCCCCCTCAAAAATAGATTAGAGTGAAAAGTTGGAGTGAGAGTTTGTTGAGCACACAATTTTGAAAGATTTTGAAAATTTCTTTATGAAAAATATCTTGAAAAATTGTGCTCAACGGGAAAATATGTAAGATATATCTAATTTAACATCATTTTCCTTAGTACTTCTCTTGAGCATTCAAAACTTTGAATGTTTTTATGACTTTGATCAAGACCGAGAAGATATGAACTTCCCATTGTTTAAGGATATATGTACATAAATGGACATTTTTATTTCTTTGAAGTCCGAGTCCTAAGCTGACATTTACTTAGAAGTCGTAGAGAAAATTTGAAGAGGCAGCATTTAAAACTCTCACTCGAACTTCATTTATACACCCGTGTCAATATTAATCAACATTTCTAGGTGCGTAAATGTTATCGATTGTCGAGTGACATGTCGGTTTTTGCTATATTGGAAATTTTTTGATTTTGTATTTTGCTTTTATAGGTTTTATATTTTTATATTTTGCTTTTTTGATAACTATATACAATTGATAATTCTTAAACACACAAAAAAATATGAAGAATGTGTCTAAAAACATAAAACTTGGTTTACAAAGCCCCCCTCAAAAATGATCACTTATAAAAATGATTCTAATTTTAAAAAGTGACATGAAAGGATGTTTGAACATAGAATTTTGAAGATTTTGAAAATTTCCTTTGAAAATTGTGTTCAACTGCTTTGAAAACAAGAAGATTTATCTTCTTTTGAAGGTAAAGCGCATTAAAGCATACACTTCCATTTTATTTGAAGCTCGGGTTATGCACTAAAGTGTACATAAGTCATTCCTAGACAGACTAAGAGAACAACAAGTGGATGGATACATGAATTCTGCCTCCGAAGTCTCGTAAACCTGCCAAGAAAAGAAGTAGAATTTGGAAGCCCTTTGCTTGTAGGTTCCTGGGGGTTAGAAGCACTTGCATTATCAAACACAGTTGTGTCAGACTCACTCTCGGTGTTACTGGATGCAATTATTTTTCCATAAAGGTCAAAAATTATTCCAGTTGGTAACCACCTAAGGCAAGTTCTAGGTTTGCTACTTGCTAGGCCTAGGTGAAGCAAGTCTTTCTTCGGAACCTAACTTCTTTGATTTCTTGACATTTGGCTTATGTTTCTTTTGATTTGCACTTTTTGAACCATTAGCACTTTGGTTTTTTTTGCTAGAGTTTGTTCCATTCACATACTTAAACATACATTCATCATGATTAGCAGTAATCAAACATTGCTTACAAGTAGCACAAACAACTTCAGATTTTTCATTCCGAATAGCAAGCTTAATGTTATTACCTTTTGATGACCTATGGTTTGGAGTTTTAGAAAACTGTAAATTCCTTTGGTGTTCTTCTGACTTTCCTCACGATTATTTCGGAGGCAACTACCGTAGACTTAAGGATCCTATCCATTCTTTGATCTCATAGGTTGTGGTCTTCTGGTCTTAGCAGTGCTTTCTACTCCTGTAGAAGGTAAACCATTTGTGTTGGAATTGACATCTTTCTTAGTGATGACATGAGGTTGTGAAACAATGATCGACTTTGTCCTAACGCTTGTTTTTACATGTTTGCTAGGCACAAGCTTTTCCTCCCTAGAAGTCTTAAAAGGATTAATCCTAAACATTCCTGGGGCAATTACTCTGTCATAGTTCATAAATTTTGATTCTCGGGTGAAAGGTGCCAAGTTTGAAGTGACTGGTTTTGACAAAGCATTTGACTTATCAATCTTTGGAAGAACCTTAGATTTTGGAAGAGGAGTTACAGAATAGAGTTTTTATCCAGAAGAAGAGGGTGGTTTTCCTAAAATTGATTGCTTTCTAAACTGAGTATTCACACTTGTACCTTTTGTAGTGTACGTCTGTTCAGAAACCTTATCAAATAACTGGGCTCTTAATGTAGCATTTTCATAAATTGTGTCATGTAAATTTTCTTGCAAAGAGTCAGTTATTAATTTGGTTTGAGCTCGTGTCACTTTGATAGAATTGAACAGGTTCTTGTATGTTGTTTTAAGGTGTTCATTTTCTTTTGCATAATTCAAAACCTGAAATTCTAAAGACACGTTCTCATATTCTAGTTTCTGAGACAAAGGATCAAGGGTATCTGATACACATGGAGTATCCTGACTCTTACCCTTAAGATCTCCCAATTGAGCTTGCAACCGTTTGATCTTTTATTGCATGTAATTATAAGTTTTATCATACGAAATCTTGTCATATTTACATTCCTCACATTTTTTATACCAATTATTCCAAAGAACACCATATTCTTTTTCCTTTTTGATAATGCAAGTTTCAAGTTTTTCTTTCGTACGATCAAGATTAGTTTGGAGATTTGATGTATCTACAACAAAATTATTTTGCACAATAGACAGAATATCCTGACTGACAACTGCTCTCAAGAGACTATCAATTTCATGTTCCAAAACCCTATGCTTAGCAATAGATTCATCAGCTTCTTTTGCAAGAGATTTGAAGTCTTGAACAAATTTAGCTGCTTCTTTCAAAAATTGTATTTCAAAATTTTGAACTCTAGCATCAACTTGGTTAACAATAGGAAAATTTTCATCTTTTACAATTTTGTGAAGCTCTTGATGAGCAGAAGATGACCAATTATGTATATCTAATGTCATTTTTTGTTTTACAACACGTTGAAGAGTCACAATGGTGCTTTTTACCTCATTAAGAAATTTCTGTGCAACACTTGGAGAAGTGTCATCCGAAAACTCTTCATGTGGTATTGAATTTTTTTTAAAAACACTGGCCATTTTGGAAGTATTTGAAAAATACAACTCTTCACGTGATTTAGCCTTTTGAGAAACAAAAACCTCTGAAAGTTAATTAATCCTTGCATAATTTGTCGGCTTTATTTCTTTGTTCAATTGTTTTATTTTTAAGCGACTCTCTTGAGCAAGTTCTAGTGTCTCCTCCGAATCATACACAACAAGAGGATCATGCCTTTCTAATAGAACTTTGCCATTATACAAACTCTGTTATTTCTGCTGAGCTTTCTTAAGATAAAAAGGATTTTGATGACCCAAAGCCATTTTCTGTTCAGTGTGGTAAAACGAGTCTAGCTTAGGTGAAAGCATGTGCATCGTTTGAATCGATTAACCCATTTTTACCAAAATGTTATCTAATTCCTTTATCTTTTTCTCAAGTTGAATCTGTTTATCAAGAAGCTCGTCTTCGCGTGTTTTGAAATCAAACTTCAACTTTTTATTTTCTTCTTGAAGAGAAGAAACAGTTGATTTTTCTTTTGAAAGCTGGTTATTTAAATTTGCAATTTTCTCATTTAAAGTCGTTATCGTTTTAGCAGAACTTAAGTGAAGTGCATTTATCTTTTTAGTAAGACATTTCTCTTGATAAACAGAATTTTGATAACACATTTCAAGTTTGTCATATTTTTCTTGATTGATTTCAAAACATTTTTCTTGATTTTTATATCTAGCAAGCTCAGTGGTCAAATCATCATTTGTTTCTTTGATTTTGTAATTGACCGTGTTGACTTTCTTAACTTTTATAGCTAAATTGTTATATAATGATTCAAAATAAGCACGTGTTTCCTCAATAGTAGCAGGATTTTGTTTTACTGTTCCCTTATTTTGTTCCACACTAGAAACTGCAGAGATAACATTGTTTTCATTCTGTTGAACTTGGTGTGGTTTAGGAATGGGCTCGAGTAGATTAATATATTGCTCCTCTTGAGTAAACATATTAAATATCTCATTATTATAACAATGGTCATATTCGTATACCTCAGTTGATCCATCAGAGTCATAGACGAGAGCTTTGTCAGTCTGAGTACTTGATGTCAATGTTTGCTGCAAATTAGCCATCAAAATGAAAATTGCATTGACTTCCTCAAGATCTCCTGCAGCAGCCATGAAATTAAATTCCTCATCTTAGAGTTGGATCCCTGCCTCTTCCTTTTGAGCAATCAGCAACTGAGTCTGAAGAAAAGCAGCATCCCTTTTTCTTGGCTTTGTGATATGTGTGAAAACACACATCCATTTAATACCAAAAATGACCCTAAAATACCAAAAACATGATTAAAATGGCAAATATATATGTGTTTTTGTGTGCAGGTATGGATAAGACAAAAATCACGAGAAAATCGTCAAAAACAGGCAAACACAGACACGGGAAATGGAAGAGCACAAAAGAAGCCGGGAAATCAAGCCAAAGTCAAAAAGTCAACCAAAGTCAAAGTTAACTCACTAAAGACAAAAACCCAAAGTTTCATTTCAGTCCCTCAATAAAACCAAAATTACACAAATAATCCCTAGCCTAAATGGGCCTTAACCTTTTATACCATACCCGAAAATCCTTTACCTAAATCATAAGCCCAAAGCCCATAACCTTTACACTAAGTCCAGGGACCAATCTTGCCAAATTTGGAAAATCGTTTACACTTGGTCTTTTATTAAACAAAGACAAGGACTAAATCTGCCAAACTCCTAAACTTACCCCCTAATTACCTCTTTTCAGTTAAAAATGGCGCCAAGAACAAAACACTATTCATCATCTTCTAGATTTAACCGTGTGTCAAAACCAAAGGGCAAACAAAAATTAAGGGTTCAAAAGGGTAATTCAAGGGTCCAAGCATACTATGGCAGGGTAAAACGTTAAATAAAGCTTTTCATTGGTCAAGTCAAGCAAGGAATCACACGTGGACTAGAGAAAGCACAAGGCAAAATAGGATTTTACACTATTCTTACACTCAAAAGAAGCACAAATGTCTCAATCATGGATTGCCACGCTGGCAATCCGTGTGAGAAAGAATAAGATCTAACGGCCAAGCTTAATGATCCAATGATTGGAAAATTGTACGGACCAGATCAAAAGGAGCATGGGAAGAGCTCAGGGGCTAGAAGGTTCACCACCAGGCTATAAATACTCATACTCCTCACACACATACTATCTTCTTTTTCCTGTATTTTTCTTTAAGTAAAATTAGCTTGTTAAGTTTTTAGTTAAAATGTAATTTCACTTTTTAATCTCTTGTAATCTGTTTTGGATCATTAATAAAAGTTTCATTTAGTTTACATAATCTTGTTTTCATTTATAAGCTCTCATTTCCTCAAATTCATACTCTACTGTTTCATAAGTTTGTCATAAGCTCATTTTAGCTCTCACCAGTCGATAAGCTAGTGATTAAGCTTGTTTAATCAAGTCCTTAAATCATACTTAAACTAGAAATCAGTTAAACCTAAATACCTTAGCTTATTGATTTAAGAGCTTATGGAAGGTGAGCCAATCATGGAAGGGCTCACAAGGACTTTACTGGCTTATCCTTGGATAAGTCAGGGCTGTTGATAAGCTCATAGAGCCTATAAGCTTCTGTTAAGCTGAAGCTCTTTGTAAGTTTCCTATTTACTTTACTTGTCTTAATTTTCTAGTCTTAATTTTGCTTAGTTGTTTACTATTTGCTTAATCTGCTTAATATCTAGCTTATTTGTTCTTATTACTGTTAGTTTGAGCTTATTAATCATGTTTCTTAATCTGTTTTTAGCTTTAGCACTCTAGATCTTAGTTTGTTATTTATTTGTCTTTAAAATCATAAAAACTAAAAAAATTAGATATTAGTTGTAGATCTTTGAGTCTAGCCTATTCAATTGTGGATTTATGTTTATTAAGTTAGTTATAAGCTAGTTTTCATCTGGTAATTAGGTCTTGTTAATTAGATTTCAAATTAATAAGCTCATCTAAATATGTCATAGTTCTTAAGGAGTGTTTGGTTTAGTCTTATTTGACCATCAAAAGTCAAAGGAATTTTGTGTTTTCATTTTGGACAGTTGAATGTTAATATTTGATCAAGTTTTTAAAAAGGATTTGAGGTTTAGTTTAAGTTTTAAATCATTTTATGGCTTATTAATCTTGTCTCAGCACTTAATCGATTACTGAGCTTTAGTGAGATTTCAACTTCTCGGTCACAGAAAATGTTTTCATGCTAATCAAAGTCAATTATCGAGTCTCCTATCCTAGGATTCTTCCATTTTTCACCTACCCCAAGAATTCTCCTGTTATTCTCTCTCGCAGGAGTGAGGACCTCATTTTTGACCCTGACATTTCTACTTTTCATTTTTCTTTTAAACCAATTCCATTTGCTTTCCCAAAGGACGAATGAATTCAGGTATCGAGTCAAGCTATGTGACTCGGTTACCAAAAACAAAGCACTTCGTGGGAGGCACCCCATGCTTATCCATTTCTTATTTTTCTTTCTATAATGTGTTGTGTTGTGAGGAGGCTTGTACTCTTCCATTTTTTTGTGTTTGTTGTTTGTACTTGTGCATGTTTGCAGGATTGATCCAACAATTTTTGAAGCCTCTCGTGTTCGGTGTTGTGTCCCGGTTCACTCGAGCTTCCTATCCTTTGTTTGCAATTAGTTTGGGGAAATCCGATATCCTTTCATCATTATCGATTCACGTTTATCTTTGCATAATTAATAAACGGCTTAGATTTGCGTAGAGACCCGCCTTAAACATTGAGGACAATGTTTCGTTTTAGTTTGGGGAGGGAATTACGATTGGATGTTGCCTACCCCTCATCCGGAAGCCCCCCTCACCCCCCTCCACTTATTGTTTTGTTTTTCTCACAGTACCCCCGTTTTCCCACAAAAATAGCAAAAATTTTAAATTTTTAAGTTTTTATTTGTAGGAAAAAAATGAAAAAATATATATTAGTAGTTGAAAAAATAATAAGTGTTAAGACACGAATGTAGGTTTTCCGTTGGTGAGAATAAGAAGTAATTTTTGACCCGATCGAACGTGTTGAGTTCTAGCTTTTACCCTTAACAATTAATGATGATAGTTTGTGCTAGTCTCATGTAGACTTTAAACATGCTAGACTTGAAATCATTAGTAAATGAAGACTTGTGCTAATCTCAAGTAGATTTTAAATATGCCGAGTTGGATTTTATATAGGCTAAGTATTTGCGAATTTCTTTATTAGAGATTTTAAATTGCAAAGAATAAGAGATGATAGTGTTAATTACGAATTAGGATGCTAAACAAGGTTTATTTGGAAAACTTAAAGGCTTATAAGAATAACTTGTGGTTTTTCTTCCCCGAAGTTCTTAAAATGATTAATTATACGTGTTCTCTTTAATTTTTACAAATTAGAGTTTTACTCTTAAAAGTCTAATCAACATATTTAGAGAAAAAGCTTTATCGATGAAGTCGACATCATTTGTAAATAAGAATTTTGGTTCAAGCTTATACTTTGGTTTTCTAAAACGAAATTTTTCTATTTGCAAAAATAATATAAAAATGTTTCATTTAGTTAAAAAAATGAAAAAAAAATGAAAATATAAAAATATGTATAGTGATGAATAAAAGGATGCAAGTGTTAATAATAATATACAAACTCCATCGCAATAAAGTACATGAGCATTTGTCGGTTCGCTCCCGATGTGACATCGAAAGAAAGGATGGAGGATGTATATTTAGGATCGGTATCATAATAAGTACACGGGCTCTTGTCGGAGGCGTGGCCGATGTGTCGTCAAAAGAAAAGTGATATCGGTTTCTAGCCTAATAATGTAAATATAAATAATAAATAATAATGTTGCAAGTTAGAAAATAAATAGTAAAAGTTTCATTCTCAAAACCAAAGTATTCTTTTGAACCAACATTTTGCAAAGTCTACAAGACTTTTTCATACGGAAGTTCATGCGTTCGATATATTCCTCCGGATGGGTCTCAAAACCTTAGCACTTCCCATGACAGTGGATGCTTAGAGAAGAAAGACATTTATTGGAACAAGTGAACCACAATTCTTAGCTAAGGAGGTTTTTTGATGCTTTGAGTGTGATCTTACTAAGTGATTAACATATTAGCCCAAAAGGCCCATGTGTAAAGCTTGGTCGGATTTTAACTATCTAAATATGTGGATTTAATGGTTTAAATTAATTTGAGCACACACACTTAAATATATGATTTATGTCGGGAAGAGACATTCACAAGGTGTATTATAAGTATCCTTAAACATCTTAGCTCGTACTTAACGGTGAATCTTATATTTATCTTAGTATGGAAAAGTGAAAAAGTCGGGAATGATGAAGTATCTTTTAGGACACTAATTGTGCTTTTTTATTTATAATCTTAAACTGACCACAAAGGTAATGAAAACAATACATTATGTCACACAAGTTGTAGTTAGGTAGTCTTTTAAGAAAAATCATAAAAAATAAAAAATCTTTGAAAATGGGAAATCGGGTGTTTTATAACTTGTGATCTCTTAGCTCTCTCAACAAAAATCTTTGCTACTTTTCAAAGGTTTAGTTTGAGGAAGTTTTGAGGTATTTGGTTATAAGGCATGTAATATTGCGTGAGGACACGCAATCATTTAGTTTGGGGAATTTTGATATGTGTGAAAACACACATCCATTTAATACCAAAAATGACCCTAAAATACCAAAAACATGATTAAAATGGCAAAGATATATGTGTTTTTGTGTGCAGGTATGGATAAGACAAAAATCATGAGAAAACCGTCAAAAACAGGCAAACACGGACACGGGAAACGGAAGAGCACTAAAGAAGCCGGGAAATCAAGCCAAAGTCAAAAAGTCAACCAAAGTCAAAGTCAACTCACTAAAGACAAAAACCCAAATTCATCAGTCCCCTCACTAAACCAAAATTACACAAATAATTCCCTAGCCTACAATGGACACCCCCATCGCTTATCTTTAAACCATAACCCGAAAAATCCTTTACCTAAATCCTAAGCCCAAAGCCCATAACCATTACACTAAGTCCAGGGACCCCAATCTTGCCAATTTTGGAAATCGTTACAACTTGGTCGTTTATTAAACCAAAGACAAGGACCTAAATCAGCCAAACTCCCAAACATATCCCCCAATTACCTTTTCATTTAAAACATGGGGCCAAGAACAAAACACTATTCATCATCCTTCTAGATTTAACAGTTGTTCAAAACCAAAGGGCAAAATAAATATAAGGTTCAAAAGGGTAATTCAAGTGTCCTAAGCATACTATGCAGGGTTAAAACGTCAAATCAAGCTTTTCATTGGTCAAGTCAAGCAAGGAATCACACGTGGACTAGAGAAAGCACAAGGCAAAATAGGATTTTACACTATTCTTACACTCAAAAGAAGCACAGATGTCTCAATCATGGATTGCCACGCTGGCAATCCGTGTGAGAAAGAATAAGATCCA
Source organism: Tanacetum coccineum (assembly GCA_026074375.1). NCBI lineage: Eukaryota > Viridiplantae > Streptophyta > Magnoliopsida > Asterales > Asteraceae > Tanacetum > Tanacetum coccineum. The sequence continues at coordinate 31,601 of BQNB010006842.1, forward strand.
ACGGCCAAGCTTAATGATCCAATGATTGGAAATTATATAAGACTAGATCAAAAGGAGCATGGGAAGAGCTCAGGGGCTAGAAGGTTCACCACCAGGCTATAAATACTCATACTCCTCACACACATACTATCTTCTTTTTCCTGTATTTTTCTTTAAGTAAAATTAGCTTGTTAAGTTTTTAGTTAAAATGTAATTTCACTTTTTAATCTCTTGTAATCTGTTTTGGATCATTAATAAATGTTTCATTTAGTTTACATAATCTTGTTTTCATTTATAAGCTCTCATTTCCTCAAATACATACTCTACTGTTTCATAAGTTTGTCATAAGCTCATTTTAACTCTCACTAGTCTATAAGCTAGTGATTGAGCTTGTTTAATCAAGTCATTTAATCTACTTAAATCCTAAAATCAGTTAAATACCTTTGATATTTGGACTTATAAGCTAATGGAAGGGGACTTTACATGAACTCCCATGGACTTTTACTGGCTTATTTTAAATAAGCCAGAGCTGTTGATAAGCTCTTTGAGCTCTTTTACCTTTGTTTTGCTAAGGTTCATGTAAGTTTTCATTTAAATTCCTTTGTCCTTTAATATCTAGCTTAATGATTGCTTATTAGTATAAATTTGCTTATTTGCTTAATTTGTCTTTTTATTTGTGCTTATCTGATCTTATTCTAGCTTATTAGGTAGATTTGCATTTTTGTTTTTAGCTTTAATAGTTTAAAATTTGTTTAGCTTAACTTGTCTTAAAAATAATTAAAAGACCAAAAATATTAGAGGTCCTTATAGATCTTAAATTCTGGCTTATCTAGTTGTTAAATTAAGCTCACTAGGTTAGTTATAAGCTAATTAATATCTGGTATTAAGGTTTTGTTAATTAAATTTCAAAATCTAAGACTTATTGAAATCTGTCAAAAAGTTAAAGGGGTGTTTGGCATAGCAGTACTAACTATAGGTTAGTACTGCTGGAAGCTATTTAGTCTTAGGATATTGTTTTTAGTTTCTAATCTAAGTGTGTTTAAGCTGTTTTAATAAGTTAGGTTAAAGTAAATTGAAATTTCATTAGTTAGAATAATATAAGTCCAAAACTGTTACGTTTCTTTTGCATTTCTAGTGTAAATCATTTTTATGATTTGTCATTGCTTAAATTATTCTTAGGATAGGGTTAATTGAGTGTTAAAAATTGTTTCTAAGGTTTGCATTAAAAGGTTTTAAAAGTTATGGTTCAAAGGTGTAAACTGCATCAGCAGTCATTTTAGTAAAACAACTTTTTTTAGTTTCATTTTAAGTAGGATTAAATAGGTTTTAGTCTTTGATTTTCAGATTATAAATAGCTTTTAGGTTATATTTCAATTAGTTTTAAAATTCTAGTTTATTTTGTCATCTAAACTTAAGCTGCAACATTGCCTTTTGTCTTTTCAGTTTCAAAGTTAAGCTTAGCAGTACTAACATTAAGTTAGTACTGTTTGATCTTATTAGAAGATTTCAGGTTTTTTAGTTATTCTCTAAAAGCTTTTTTGGATAATTTTTGTCTTAGAAGAGCTTTTTGTTCTTAGCTTTTAGCTTTATTTAGTTTTAAAAGTTTAGCAGCTTAAAGTCTAAAGCTAGCAGTACTAACTTTTAAGTTAGTACTGCTAGGCTTATTTAAGCTTGATTTTAAATATTTTAAAGCTAGCAGTACTAACTCTCAAGTTAGTACTACTATGCTATTTAAGCTATTCCTTTTTATATTCTGCTCATTTTCCTTTATAATTTGTTTAAAATTATTTTTTTAGAATTTTCAGAAATTAATTTGTTACTTTCTAGGATTTTTAATCATTAAATTAGCTTTTAATTCATAAAAAAATTTCAAATATATAAAAAAATTAATTTTCTTTATCTTAAAATTTTTCTGTGTCTTAATTTAGGTTTAGATTTTAAATTTGCATTCATAGGCTTAAAATTTAGCATAGTTGCTTATTTGTCGTGTTTTCTTCGTTCCCGTTATTTGTTTTCGTTCTTAATTGTTTTCATTTGCTTATTTTAATTGTTATAGAAATAGATAATCGAATCCAACTATTATCTCCCATTCAAATTATTGTCCGAACATCAAACGTGGTTTCAATTTCACAAGTCGTTGGGGAAACGACCCGGGAAAACAAACTTCCCGGTAATCATACGTATATTATTATTATTATATATTTGTATAAGAATTTTCCTAGAGGGCTACTTTGGGAATTATTCTCTATACTTTTGTGTATTAATATAATATAGTGTATAAAAACAACAATCAAATTTTGGCGCCGCTGCCGGGGACTTGTGTTAAAGATTCCTTCCTTTACGTTTGTTGATTTTGATTTGAAGATCCATTCGTTTACGAAAGTTATATTTTTGTTATAAAAATCAAAAACCCAAAAAAAATTAAAAAATATAAAAAGTAAAAAAATATTTTTCTTTTCTTTTTAGTATAGTTATCATATAAATAAAAAAAGAAAAATCAAAAATATAAAAAAATTGTCCATAAAAAAAATAAAGTTGGTAAAAGAACACCAACATATAATACCTTCAATTGAGGTATCATCCATTAATAAGTTCCCAACTCGAATCAAAGATTTTAAAACTTGTCATTTACGAAGTACGGCTCACCTTAAGAATCAATTTTTAAGAGTTACCGTGAAGTAATTCGATTATTTGGTTTAAGTTGTCTTCCGTGTATCCGTTTAAAATAGTTTGTTAAAAAAATTCAAAAATCCAAAAAAAATTAGTGTAATTTTTGTTTTCTTTTTAATTTCTTTTCTCTATTTTTAGTGCATGCGCACTCGTTCTCAAGCTCGTAATCGAAATTGTCGACAACAACAATTAACACCGGTTATTGTTGAGGAACCATGACTCAAATGCTACAAGCTCCCATCGAATGATACGAAGATGCAATTGTTGTTCCACCGATAAATGCAAATAATTTTGAACTTAAACAAACTTTGATTAATCTTGTGCAAAGTAATCAATTTACGGGTAAACAAGACCCTCATAATCATCTTCGATTTTTCAACAAGGTTACTTCTACGTTTAGACATCCGGACGTTCCGAATACGTCGATTAAGCTTTTGCTTTTTTCCTTTTTCTCTCGAGGGTGAAGCCCGGACTTGGCTCGATAAAGAACCCCCTCGATCGATTCTAACGTGGGATGATCTTGTCTCGAAATTCATAAACCAATTCTTTCCACCTTCGAAAACAACTTACCTTCGAAACGAAATCACTACTTTCTATCAAAAACCAAATGAAACTTACAACGAAGCATGAGAACGTTTCAAAGGATTTCTACGTCAATGTCCTCATCATGGATTCTCCGAATTACATCAACTTGATACGTTCTACAACTCTTTGAATACAAATGATCAAGATGCTTTAGATTCCGCCGCGGGTGGCAATTTTTTAGATAAGATGCCTCGTGATGGTTTAGCCATAATTGAGAGTAAATCCAAGGTTCGTTATTCAAGAAGTCATGGAATTGAACCAAGAGTGAGTACGAATGCTCCTCTTTCTACTTCTACACCTTCTAATTCTTTTGAATTTCAACAACTCGCCGCTTCTCTTGAAGATAAAATGGATATTCGAATGAGCCGATTAGAAAAGATGATTAGTGAAAAGAATGTTACGACTCCTGCTACCGTCAAAGCAGTCGAGGAAGTTTGTGTTACATGTGGTTCAAACCATAATTTCAACAATTGTCCGTTAACAAGGAATGAATTTCCCGTTTTTCATGATAACATTCATCAATTCCAACAAACCGCCGCCGTTGGCAACTTTGTTCAAAGAAATCCTCCTAATTTGGCAAATCAAATGAGACCACCCGGTTTTAATCAACCAAATGTTCAAAACAACCAAGGAAACCAAAGCCGATATCAAGGAAACAATTTCAATTCGAATCAAAACCGTGGAGGCAATTTCAACCAAGGACAAGTTTACCAACCTCCAACGATTCAAACCCCAGTTTATCAAGCTCCTACTCAGCAAATGCAAGGTGTTTCAAAGACCGATTTCGAGAATTATGTCAAGGCTAATGATGCTGTGTTACGGAATATGCAAAATCAAGGCCAAGGTTTACAAAACCAGATGACAAATTTAACGGAAATGCTTTCTAAGTTCATAACTTCCAACATCGCTTCGTCTTCGAATTCAGGAACTCTTCCAAGTCAAACCGTAACTAACCCTCGTGAGCATGTCAATGCTATCACCACACGAAGTGGTAAAACTTGTGAAGGACCTTCGACTCCTCTTGTTCCTACACCCGTTGTTTCTAATCCTCTAAAGGAACCCGAACAAAACCTGGAGACGTCAATGGACAAAGTGAAAAAACCAAGTTTAGAAAGTACCGCACAAGACCCACCTCCAGAGGAAGAAGATTCCATTTTCATTGAAATCCCAAAACCAAAAGCTAAGAAAACCGTTAACATTGAAATTCAAGAGCCTAATTCTCCAAAACCAACGTCGTATCAACTTAAACTTCCATATCCCGAAAGGATGAAAGTGAGAGAGAACGATAAACCAAGTGCTCAACATAGCCGGTTTTTGAAGATGTTTAAACAACTCCGTTTAGAGATTAGATTGAAAGATGCTCTCATCGAAATGCCGAAATTCAACAAATGGTTAAGCGGTTTACTAAGGAACAAAGAGAAACTCAAGGAGATCGCCATTACATCCGTAAATGCCGAATGTTCCGCCATCATTATGAACAAAGTTCCCGAGAAGCTCGAAGATCCCGGAAAATTTCTTATTCCATGTGCTCTACAAAAACTTGATAGGACTAGTGCTTTAGCCAATTCTGGAGCTAGCATAAATCTTTTGCCTCATTCTATCTACAAGCAACTTGGGCTTGGAGCTTTGACTCCTACTCGAATGACACTCGAGATTGCCAATCGTTTAATTACTCACCTAATGGGTATAGCCGAGGATGTTGTAGTTAGAGTTGATGGTCTCACTTTTCTTGTTGATTTTGTTGTGGTTAATTTTGAACCTGACCCGAGAGTACCTATTATTTTAGGGAGACCTTTCCTTCGCACTACAAAAGCTCTCATTGATTTATACGAGGAAAAATTAACTTTAAGAGTAGGAAGCGATGAACTTGTCTTTTATGCTAAAAAATATGAGAAAAGCAAGAATAAGCAATTTGCTCACGCTATTTCTGTCATTGATTTTTCGAAATATGAGCCATTTAGTTGCAGTACCACTAATCATTCCGATGCTCTTCTTCCTAGTTCTTCTCCGGTGAAGACTAGTGATAATCTTGAGGAGTTCGCCGATGAACTCACTCTTCCTAAAAAAGTCGTTCATGAAGAAAATTTTCAAGTTTATTTAAACCCTCTTTTCGAATTTAATGATAACTTCACCTCTAGCAACATAAATCCTCTCTTTAACGAGATGGTTGAAGATGTCGTAAACAAGAACTTCAATGTTTTAGATGAGCCAGTTTTACTTAACACACCTTTAACCGATAAGGTTGAGTGTTTCGCTCCAGAAGACGATATTGATGAAATCGATGCTTTTCTAGCCATGGAAGTTTCTTCTAATTTTAAGGAAGGTTATTTCGATTCAGAAGGAGACGTAATTTTTCTTGAGAATCTACTTAGTGATGATACCACCCATAATCTCGCTCCCGAAGTGATTTCCGATCATGAACCAAATGAATCCATCCATAATACTTCGATTACTTTTTCTCCAAGGAGTGATCCTCTTCACCATGAGTTTGTCGGTGAACTTTTGACACTTCCTTCAAGGATTGTTTGTGAACATGAGGATTATCTTAATCGTATGACTAAGCTTTGTGAGATTTTAACTTCCCGGTCACAGGAAAATGTTCATGCTAATCAAAGTTCAATTATCGAGTCTCTTCCCGTATCTCTTATCCCTGTTGAGGATAGTGAACCCGTTCAAGAAGAGATCGATATTTTCCTCGTTCCAGATGATTTAATTCCACCAGGTGTTGTGAATGATGATTCCGAAGATGAAGATAATGAGTTACCTAACCTTGATCATCAAGACAACCCATCATCTCCTCGTCCTCCACCGGAACCACTGGACGTTTGTTTAGATTTTAAGCCTAATACGGCCATGAGAAATGAAGATTTTAACCAAGGAGAACTTGTTTTATCCCTAAATGTTGAAGATGTCAATTCCTTCACATTTGTCATTTGGACTTTTCTTCCATTTTTCACCTACTCCGAGGATTCTCCTTTTATTCTCTCTCTCAGGAATGAGGACCTCATTTTTGACCCTAGCATCTCTACTTTTCATTTTTCTCTTAAGCCAATTCCATTTGCTCTCCCTAAGGACGAATGAATTCAGGGGTCGAGTCAAGCTATGTGACTCGGTTACCAAAAACAAAGCGCTTCGTGGGAAGCACCCCATGCCTATCCTTTTCTATTTTTTTTCTATAATATGTTGTGTTGTGAGAAGGCTTGTACTCTTCCGTTCTTTGTGTTTGTTGTTTGTACTTGTGATTGTTTGTAGGATTGAACCAACAATTTTCGAAGCATCTCGTGTTCGGTGTTTTATCCCGGTTCACTCGAGCTTCCTATCCTTTGTTTGCAATTAGTTTAGGGAAATCCGATATCCTTTCATCATTATCGATTCACGTTTATCTTTGCATAATTAATAAACAGCTTAGATTTGCGTAGAGACCCGGCCTTAAACATTGAGGACAATGTTTCGTTTTAGTTTGGGGAGGGAATCTATCGATTTGATGTTGCCTGCTTATTGTTTTGTTCTCACGTACCCCGTTTTCCCGCAAAAATAGCAAAATTTTCAAAAATTTTAAGTTTTTATTTGTAAAAAAAATGAAAAAATATATATTAGTATTTGAAAAAATAATAAGTGTTAAGATACGAATGTAGGTTTTCCATTGGTGATAATAAGAAGTAAATTTTACCCGGTCGAATGTGTTGAATTCTAGGTTTTACCCTTAACAATTAATGATGATAGTTTGTGCTAGTCTCATGTAGACTTTAAACATGCTAGACTTGAAATCATTAGTAAATGAAGACTTATGCTAATCTCAAGTAGATTTTAAATATGCCGAGTTGGATTTTATATAGGCTAAGTATTTGCGGATTTCTTTATTAGATGTTTTAAATTGCAAAGAATAAGAGATGATAGTGTTAATTACGAATTAGGATGCTAAACAAGGTTTATTTGGAAAACTTAAAGGCTTATAAGAATAACTTGTAGTTTTTCTTCCCCGAAGTTCTTAAAATGATTAATTATACGTGTTCTCTTTAATTTTTACAAATTAGATTGTTACTCTTAAAAGTCTAATCAACATATTTAGAGAAAAAGCTTTATCGATGAAGTCGACATCATTTGTAAATAAGAATTTTGGTTCAAGCTTATACTTTGGTTTTCTAAAACGAAATTTTTCTATTTGCAAAAATAATAAAAAATGTTTCATTTAGTTAAAAAAAGTGAAAAAAATAATGAAAATATAAAAATATGTATAGTGATGAATAAAAGGATGCAAGTGTTAATATTAATATACAAACTCTATCGCAATAAAGTACATGGGCATTTGTCGGTTCGCTCTTGTCAGAGGCGTGGCCGATGTGTCATCGAAAGAAAAGTGATACCGGTTCCTAGCCTAATATGTAAATATAAATAATAAATAATAATGTTGCAAGTTAGAAAATAAATAGTAAAAGTTTCATTCTCTAAAACCAAAGTATTCTTTTGAACCAACGTTTGCAAAAGTCTACAAGGCTTTTTCATCGGAAGTTCATGCGTCTCGATTATTATTCTCCGGATGGGGTCTCAAAAACCTTAGCACTTACCCGATGACGGTGGGATGCTAGAGAAGAAAGTCATTTATGGGACAAGTGAACCAACGATGTCTTAGCTAAGGAGGTTTTTGTTTGCTTTGAGTTGTGATCTTACTATGTTATTAACATATTAGCCCAAAAGGCCCATGTGTAAAGCTTCGGATTTTAACTATCTAAATATGTGGATTTAATGGTTTAAATTAATTTGAGCACACACACTTAAATATATGATTTATGTCGGGAAGAGACATTCACAAGGTGTATTATAAGTATCCTTAAACATCTTAGCTCGTACTTAACGGTGAATCTTATATTTATCTTAGTATGGAAAAGTGAAAAAGTCGGGAATGATGAAGTATCTTTTAGGACACTAATTGTGCTTTTTTATTTATAATCTTAAACTGACCACAAAGGTAATGAAAACAATACATTATGTCACACAAGTTGTAGTTAGGTAGTCTTTTAAGAAAAATCATAAAAATAAAAAATCTTTGAAAATGGGAAATCGGGGTGTTATTATAACTTGTGATCTCTTAGCTCTCTCAACAAAAATCTTTGCCTACTTTTCAAAGGTTTAGTTTGGGGAATTTTTAAAATATTTGGTTATAAGGCATGTAATATTGCGTGAGGACACGCAATCATTTAGTTTGGGGAATTTTGATATGTGTGAAAACACACATCTATTTAATACCAAAAATGACCCTAAAATACCAAAAACATGATTAAAATGGCAAAGATATGTGTGTGTTTGTGTGCAGGTATGGATAAGATAAAAATCACGAGAAAACCGTCAAAAATAGGCAAACACGGACACGGGAAACAAAAGAGTACAAAAGAAGCCGGTAAATCAAGCCAAAGTTAAAAAGTCAACCAAAGTCAAAGTCAACTCACTAAAGACAAAAACCCAAATTCATCAGTCCCCTCACTAAACCAAAATTACACAAATAATTCCCTAGCCTACAATGGACACCCCCATCGCTTATCTTTAAACCATAACCCGAAAAATCCTTTACCTAAATCCTAAGCCCAAAGCCCATAACCATTACACTAAGTCCAGGGACCCCAATCTTGCCAATTTTGGAAATCGTTACAACTTGGTCGTTTATTAAACCAAAGACAAGGACCTAAATCAGCCAAACTCCCAAACATATCCCCCAATTACCTTTTCATTTAAAACATGGGGCCAAGAACAAAACACTATTCATCATCCTTCTAGATTTAACAGTTGTTCAAAACCAAAGGGCAAACAAAAATTAAGGGTTCAAAAGGGTAATTCAAGGGTCCAAGCATACTATGGCAGGGTAAAACGTCAAATCAAGCTTTTCATTGGTCAAGTCAAGCAAGGAATCACACGTGGACTAGAGAAAGCACAAGGCAAAATGGGATTTTACACTATTCTTACACTCAAAAGAAGCACAGATGTCTCAATCACGGATTGCCACGCTGGCAATCCGTGTGAGAAAGAATAAGATCCAACGGCCAAGCTTAATGATCCAATGATTGGAAAATTGTACGGACCAGATCAAAAGGAGCATGGGAAGAGCTCAGGGGCTAGAAGGTTCACCATCAGGCTATAAATACTCACACTCCTCACACACATACTATCTTCTTTTTCCTGTATTTTTCTTTAAGTAAAATTAGCTTGTTAAGTTTTTAGTTAAAATGTAATTTCACTTTTTAATCTCTTGTAATCTGTTTTGGATCATTAATAAAAGTTTCATTTAGTTTACATAATCTTGTTTTCATTTATAAGCTCTCATTTCCTCAAATACATACTCTACTGTTTCATAAGTTTGTCATAAGCTCATTTTAGCTCTCACTAGTCTATAAGCTAGTGATTGAGCTTGTTTAATCAAGTCATTTAATCTACTTAAATCCTAAAATCAGTTAAATACCTTTGATATTTTGACTTATAAGCTAATGGAAGGGGAGCTTACAATGGAAGAGCTCCCATGGACTTTTACTGGCTTATTTTAAATAAGCCAGAGCTGTTGATAAGCTCTTTGAGCTCTTTTACCTTTGTTTTGCTAAAGTTCTTGTAAGTTTTCATTTAAATTCCTTTGTCCTTTAATATCTAGCTTAATGATTGCTTATTAGTATAAATTTTCTTATTTGCTTAATTTGTCTTTTTATTTGTGCCTATCTGATCTTATTCTAGCTTATTAGGTAGATTTGCTTTTCTGTTTTTAGCTTTAATAGTTTAAAATTTGTTTAGCTTAACTTGTCTTAAAAATCATTAAAAGACCAAAAATATTAGAGTAACTTGTAGATCTAAAATTCTGGCTTATCTAGTTGTTAAATTAAGCTCACTAGGTTAGTTATAAGCTAATTAGTATCTGGTATTAAGGTTTTGTTAATTAAATTTCAAAATCTAAGACTTATTGAAATCTGTCAAAAAGTTAAAGGGGTGTTTGGCATAGCAGTACTAACTATAGGTTAGTACTGCTGGAAGCCATTTAGTCTTAGGATATTGTTTTTAGTTTCTAATCTAAGTTTGTTTAAGCTGTTTTAATAAGTTAGGTTAGAGTAAATTGAAATTTCATTAGTTAGAATAATATAAGTCCAAAACTGTTAAGTTTCTTTTGCATTTATAGTGTAAATCATTTTTATGATTTGTCATTGCTTGAATTATTCTTAGGATAGGGTTAATTGAGTGTTAAAAAATTGTTTCTAAGGTCTGCACTAAAAGGTTTTAAAAGTTATGGTTCAAAGGTGTAAACTGCATCAGCAGTCATTTTAGTAAAACAATCATTTTTTAGTTTCATTTTAAGTAGGATTAAATAGGTTTTAGTCTTTGATTTTCAGATTATAAATAGCTTTTAGGTCATATTTCAATTAGTTTTAAAATTCTAGTTTATTTTGTCATCTAAACTTAAGCTGCAACATTGCCTTTTGTCTTTTCAGTTTCAAAGTTAAGCTTAGCAGTACTAACATTAAGTTAGTACTGTTTGAGCTTATTAGAAGATTTCAGGTTTTTTAGTTATTCTCTAAAAGCTTTTTAGGATAATTTCAGTCTTAGAAGAGCTTTTTGTTCTTAGCTTTTAGCTTATTTAGTTTTAAAAGTTTAGCAGCTTAAAGTCTAAAGCTAGCAGTACTAACTTTTAAGTTAGTACTGCTAGGCTTATTTAAGCTTGATTTTAAATATTTTAAAGCTAGCAGTACTAACTCTCAAGTTAGTACTGCTATGCTATTTAAGCTGTTCCTTTTTATATTCTGCTCATTTTCCTTTATAATTTGTTTAAAATCATTTTTTTAGAATTTTCAGAAATTAATCTGTTACTTTCTAGGATTTTTAATCATTAAATTAGCTTTTAATTCATAAAAAAATTTCAAAAATATAAAAAAATTAATTTTCTTTATCTTAAAATTTTTCTGTGTCTTAATTTAGGTTTAGATTTTAAATTTGCATTCATAGGATTAAAATTTAGCATAGTTGCTTATTTGTCGTGTTTTCTTCGTTCCCGTTATTTGTTTTCGTTCTTAATTGTTTTCATTTGCTTATTTTAATTGTTATAGAAATAGATAACCGAATCCAACTATTGTCTCCCATTCAAATTATTGTCCGAACATCAAACGTGGTTTCAATTTCACAAGTCGTTGGGGAAACGACCTGGGAAAGCAAACTTCCCGGTAATCATATGTATATTATTATTATTATATATTTGTATAAGAATTTTCCTTGAGGGCTACTTTGGGAATTATTCTCTATACTTTTGTGTATTAATATAATATAGTGTATAAAACAACAATCACTTTGCAGTGCAGTTCCTAGCATAGTGGCCTAATCCTCTGCAGTTATAACATCGTATCTGATTACTGTTGTTCGCATTACCAGTACCATTAGCCCGTGCTGCTACAACATTACCATTCCTAATCTGAGTTGCATTCGAATTAGCAATCCTAGGAATAATAATGAGCCCATTCTGATTTCTAACATTCTGAACACCCGGATTCTGAACTGCATTCTGAACAACCTGATTCCTGACATTTTGTACTGCATTAAATCCATTTAGATTTCCAACATTCTACCCAACATACTCTCTAAACTGATTCCCACCATTTCCTCTAACCATTTGCATCTGTGTATCTTGACCCAAATTATACCCGGTTGTGCAATCTGCCTATTACGAGGGTTTAATGAAATTCTCTGGTTGTTGTTGGTTGGTGTTGAGTAGTTTAGTTTGAATGCCTTAGCCATTAGTACAAGTGCCATGTTCATTGCAGTTGTAAGATCTGTAAAGTCTTCAGGATTTGGCATTGGTTGTTGCACGTAGTTCGTGTTAAATGATGGTTGTGGGATGAAGTTGTTGTTGGGTAGTGGTTGTTACATGTAGGTAACCGGTGATGGTTGATCTTGGTGAAACACTAGATAGCTGTAAGGATTGTTAGAATTTGCCATTAGTGCCAAAGGATCATGTGCTCTTGCAAGTCGTTTTGCCCTTAGTTCATTTACCTCCGTCTGATTGTATTTCAAGAAATCATACAACTAAGTGTAACCTACTTCGTGCAAATCCTTTGTTTAGTGAACAATGGTAACATGCCATCTCCATTCTGGTTGTAGGTTGTTTATGAACTTGAGATTGCTGGCAATTTTTTTTTGGAAAATGTTTGTTTCTTTTGAAGTCATTGATTAACTTTGAGAAAGGATGATAGTAAGACTTAATCAATTCCTCGTCAGTAGAAGTAAACCTTTCCCATTCATTAAACAACTTAGCCTTTTTGTCTTGTATCCTAATATCAGACCCTTTCATCATTTGCTAAACACGTAACCAAATTTCCTGAGCAGTTTTACAACTATCAATAGTAGCATAGATGTCTTCAGGAAGACCCATGAGAATAATCTGAATGGATTGATTATCAGCTTCGATTTGCTTTACTTCTTTTTCAGTAAGTTCATCATCAGTCTACTCATGAAAAGTTTTAGCAACAAGAACTTCACGGTCTGGATCACCTGGTTCAGGAATCATTCGTCTGACATATGGACCATGCATAATGGAGTTGTAGATTAGCTTTCCATTTGGTTTACTCTTTGCATAACGAAGAAGACAAGAAGACCATGAAACATAGTTATCTTTGTTAAGCATAGGTGGACGGTTTTCGGAACCAACATCATAAATGTCTTGTTGAGTCGACATTGCAAAAGTAATGTAAAATGATATACTAGGATCATTATAGTGATTAGTGATTATGAGATGTTCTTAATTTAGATTAAGTTCTTGAAAGTACAATAGAAATCTGTTTCACGGGATTTTACAAGTCTTGATTAAACTGAGAAAATAATTAGATATTTTGTGGGATTTTACAAATCAACGAAGAAACCATGAAATAATGATTTTTTGTTCTTGAAAAATTCAGTGGTATGTTCCTCCCAATGAAAAAAACTATGTATGTTTCTCCTAAGGAAAGTGGTATGTTCCTCCCAATGAAAAAACATTGTATATTTCTCCTAAGGAAAGTGGTATGTTCCTCCCAATGAAAAAACAGTGTATGTTTCTCCTAAGGAAAGTGGTATGTTCCTCCCAATGAAAAACAGTGTATGTTTCTCCTAATGAAAGTGGTATAAATCGCCTAGGCGAAATTGTAGTTTATAAATCGCCTAGAAGGACGTATATTTAGCCTAGAAGGAGATGTATAAATCACCTAAGCAAAATGGTATGTTTCGCCTAGTGTAATATGTATGTTTCGCCTAGTGCAACACGTATGTTTCGCCTAGTACAAACTGTATAAATCGCCTGATGGAATAAATCACCTCCTTCAAGTGTATAAATCACCACCTTCAAACTTTTTTGGAAAAACAACTTTTAAACACCTAAAAGACACACTTTTTAACATTTTTGGATGATTTATTTTGCAAAACTAAGTATAACTAAGATACTCTTAACATAAAAACACAAAATTTATGGTTTTTAACACCAAAAAATTTCCACTTTTTGGTTTCGTGTACTATAACCAAAAACACACCCTTTTTTGAAGTTTTTGATCAAACAAAACTCACACAAATCACTAAACACTCCTTGGCTCTTGATACAACATGTTAGACTATATCTTTCACATCATAACACACGAAAATAAAATAAAATCTAGAGAGAGAAAGAGGTTTTAGAAAGAGAAAGTAAAGAAAGAAAAAGGTGGGAGATTACTATGAGAAAAATGTAACAAACACCCTCCTAACATGCTAGGAGGGTAGTATTTATAGTACAAGGGAGTTGGACCCTTGTGGGTTTCGGTTGGACCTTGTTAGGCTAAAACTAATAAAACAAATGGGCTTTAGCCCAACACCTAGGCCCAATTAGCTTAAAATAATTCCCGTAAACTAGTGTTTTCCTATACAAAGCTCGGGAATATATAATGAACATCACTTTACTAAAAATGAGGCTAACAAGTAAGAAGGAACATTTTCAAAAAATCTTTTCAGAAACAAACAACTAATTTGATAAAACAAATTGAATATTTGCCTACTAAAGCTTCAATGAGCCTAAGTAAGCGAACATTTGATCATCTCATGATTAACATTGAAAACATCAGATCTGTTGTTTAATTTGACTGGAAACATCATGTCCAAAACGAATGGCAAAATACAATCACTCACGATGTAAAATCGCTTGTTAAAGATATGTTAATTCCTCTTGCACAAGACACTAAGTCAAATGCATCACTTTTAAACACATCTTAAAACGGAAATGTTCGCAGATTTGAAATATGTTCAATCCTTGAAAAAAAGGTTGATGAACTTTAAACTGATAAATCTGAGCTTTCAAAAGAATACGATCTACTATTGCAAGAATGTGTTTCGAAATACATTATGTGTTCTATTCTTCGTTCTTTCGATAGCCTTGATGAAAAAATTGAATTACAATACTTATATTTAGAGAAATATCAAGAATGTGAAGATCTTAAAACTGGGCTTTCAAAACAAAATAAAATTGTTGAAAACAAATCGTTTAATGAATTTGTCAAAGAAGTTTGCTGAATTAGAACAACATTGCATTTCTCTCGAACTGTCTTTACAACACAAAACCAAAGTTTTTCAAAATAACAGACCATGCAAAAATTAGGATGCTCCTGAATTTCCTAAATTTTTTGTAATAAATGAATTGAAAGCTCAGCTGCAAGACAATAACACTCTGATAAGTGAGTTAAAGAAACTTATTGCAAAGTTGAAAGGAAAATCCATGGACACTAAGTTTGAAAAACCATTAGTTGTTAGACAACCAAATATGTTTAAATTTCAAAAAAACAGCAGTCTTGAGAATGTGATTAAAACTAGTTACTCCATAGATTTTCTCCCACGACTAATGTGAACAAAAATTTATCAAAACTAGTTACTCCATAGATTTTTCCTCAAAATAGAAGACAAGCTGTAAGAAAAATGAATGTGATTAAACCAGGAATGTATCGAATAGATACTAGGCCAACACAAACCAGAGCACCTCAGTTTTATCAGACTTTTAGGAATACTAATCCTTGCGTGTCTACTTCTACAGGAGTAATTCACATAACTAGTGTTAGCAGGCCACAACTTAGGATCAATCAAATGAAAGATAAGGTCGTGCAAAACAATAGTCAAGTGAAGATTAAGCAGAAGGAAGTAGAAGACCACCATAGGATTTCTAGTTTTTCAAATAAAAAAAAGTCTGTAACTGCGTGTAATGATAGTTTAAAGTCCAAAACTTCAAATGTTAAAGCTGTTTGTGCTACTTGTGGAAAATGTGTGATTCGAATCATTATGCTTGTGTTTCTAAATTTATCAATGACTTAAATGCTAGAACTAAGAAGCCTGCAGTAGAGCTTATTAGTGCTAGAAAACCCACAAGCAAAGTGAACCAATCTGTTGCAACACCCCATAAGTAAGCAGTTACTTCATAATCTACTATACAAAAATCTAGAAGTTACTTTATGATGCTATATAGAAACACTCGTATGGCATGGACTTGGTGGATAGAAAAACAATGTCCATTAGGATACAAATGGATGCCTAAGACCAACAAGAAATGTATGCCTAAAATTAGGACAGAAAATGTGTCAACGAGTATTAGTCCCATAATAGATATTGCATCTAGGATAACAAATGACTCATCAACCACAAATGATTTAGGATCCAATTTGTCAAAAGATCCATTGTCTTCTAATTCTCTTGCAGATAGTTCATATCATCCTATTCATTGTTGACTCTGGATGCACGAAGCACATGACGAGAAACCTCAAGTTGCTGTGCAATTTTGTCGAGAAATATCTGGGTACGGTGCGGTTAAAAAATGATCAATTTGCACCAATTCTTGGATACGAGGATTTGGTTTACAGAAATATCATGATTAAGAGGGTTTATTACGTCGAAGGCCTTAATCATAATCTATTCTCGGTTGGTCAATTATGTGATGCGGATTTGGAGGTTACATTCCAGAAATCTACTTGCTTTGTTAGAGATCTTTAGGGAAACGACCTACTTACAGGTAATTGTGGATCTGATCTCTACACAATATCTCTTCAAGAAACATCTTCACCACCTCCAATCTGCTTCATGGCAAAGACGTCACCAACTCAAGCATGGTTATGGCATCGTAGACTTTCTCATCTTAACTTCGATACCATCAACCTGCTTTCCAAAAATGATATTGTGAATGGCTTACCAAAGTTGAAATATGTCAAGGATCAACTGTGTCCATCTTGTGAAATGGGTAAAGCAAATAGAAGTACATTCAAGACAAAGATTGTTCCAAGTTCTAAATGACATTTAAATTTGCTTCATATGGACTTATGTGGTCCTATGCGGATTGAAAGCATCAATGGAAAGAAATACATTCTGGTGATTGTTGATGACTACTCACGATACACCTAGACTCATTTTCTGATATCCAAGGATGAGACACCAAAAGTACTTAAAGACTTTCTCAAGATGATTCAACGAACCTTCAATCTCAAGTGATAATTGTTCGCATCAACAAAGGCATAGAGTTCTTAAACAAGACACTCCATGCATACTTTAAAGAAGAAGGAATTGAACATCAAACATCAATTACTCGAACACCTAAACAGATTGGCGTCATCGAAAGACAGAACCGTACTCTGGTTGTGGCTGCTCGAACAATGCTTTCAGCTTCTAAACTTCTACTCTTCTTTTGAGCTGAAGCAATAGCAACCACATGTTACACCCAGAACAGATCTCTCATCATCCTCGGACACGAAAAGACACCATACCACATCATTAATGATAGGAAACCAACTCTCAAACACCTTCACATCTTTGGATGCACATGCTACATAACCAGAGATGGTAAAAATCTCGATAAGATAAAGGAGAAAGGGGATCCGTGCATTTTGGTAGGATATTCTACACAGTCAAAGAGATATAGAGTCTATAACAAGAGGACAAAACTGATAGTTAAATCCACCTATATCAAATTTGATGAACTCAAAGAAATGACGATGGCGTCATATTATGACAACTCTGGCCCCACGCCCTAACTACAAAATGCTTTTGATCATAAATGTTCAGAACCCAGAAATTAAGACCATAGCAATGACCCATCAAGTTCAAAGCTGGTTCCAAATGGTTCTCCTTTAGCAGACACAACAGATCCATCACTACAAGAGTTAGATTTACTATTCATTCCTATGTATGAAGAATATTTCACTGTAGGAAATCAAAGTGTGTCAAAGTCTTCCGCTCTCTCTGATAATTCTCAACAACAAGACACACAACCTACAATGAATGTTCAACCTATATTAGAACCGAACACTCCACCAACAAATATCAATGCTGAGGAAACCAACACTGATCAAGCAGCAGATGGACAGTTTGAAGCATATGAATTTATCAATCCATTTTGTACACAGGTACAAGAAGTTACTAAGTCTTCCTCATGCAATATTGATACTTCAAACATGCATACAATTTACCAAAGACACCGTTTCGACTACCATTATACTAGAGTTCATCTGTTAGAACAACTTCATAGAAATCCATCAAAGCCTGTGCAGACAAGAAGACAATTGTCTACAGATCCTAAAATATGTATGTTCGCGCTCACCGTGAGTACTGCAGAACCGAAAAACATTAAGGAATCAATGGCTGATCAGGCATGGATCAAGGCAATGCAGGAAGAGCTTCATTAATTCGACAGACTCAAAGTCTGGGAACTAGTCGACAAACCTTTTGGAAAGACTATCATCAATCTAAAGTGTTTATGGAAGAACAAAAAAGATAAAGACAATACTGTAATTCGTAATAAGGCATGACTTGTAGCTAAGGGATATAAACAGAAACAAGCTCCAAGAGCCTGTTATGATGAATTCTCGACATTCCTAATGTTTAAAAGTTTCACTAAAGGTACTATAGACCCTACTCTATTCACGATAAGATACGGGAGGACATTCTACTTGTGCAAATTTATGTTGATGACATATTTTTAGGGTCCACAAACCCAAAATTTTCTAAAAAGTTTGAAAAACTAATGCACGATAGATTTGAGCTGTCCTTAATAGGGGAAATGAAATTCTTTTTAGGACTTCAGATCCACCAATCCCCACGAGTTATCTTTATCAATCAGGCCAAGTACGCTTTAGAAATACTTAAAAAATCATGGAATGGATAAATGTGATAGCATTTGTACACCAATGGCTACTAAACCTAAGTTGGATGCAGACTTGAGTGGACACCCGTAGAACAAACAAGATATCAAAGTATGATAGGGTCACTTGTAACACCCCCAAAATGGGTCACAACTGAAATATATTCGGGAGCGTTACGTCATAATACCATTGCACAAGACATGAGAGAAAGACCTCTAAATGTGTCGTTTGAAAAGTAATCTTGTAAAGTTTAGACTCCAATGCACATTAGTTAAGTCAAGTAGCTTGTTCACCTGAGAAAATACATGCTTAAAAGTGTCAACATAAAGTTGGTGAGTTCATAGGTTTATGCAAGTATAAATGTGAATCACAAAACTATATAAATAAATTTACTATGTTGCAAGTCCCGCCCATACAAGACTTGCAACGCATAAACTTAAATATATAGGTTTTCTTAAAATGCGTATAAACACAAACCACACAAAATGCGTTTGTTAAAATGTTGAAATCCGAGATTTGCAAAGTATGCATGACCATTTCAATCCTTAAATAGTCATAAAAATATATGTTGAAATCATAGATTCGTAAAGTATACATGACCATTTCAATCCTTAAATAGTCACAAAAGTGTATGTATGTATTGAACCGTAAGATTTTCAAGTATGATAATGCAATGTGCACAATATCACAAAAAGTAAGTTTAATTGCCCTAAGTTCTATGATGCTGAGGCTCAAACATGTCAGTATGGCACTTTATTCAAGGCACAGTAAGAGTTTACGTGTATGCAGTCTAATGCTCCGACATGATATAACATTTGTTAGTTCGATCTCGAACTAGTGAGAGCTAATCACCCGAACGGGGGTAGTTACTCTCCAAATAGATCTATTGTATAACACTCGCGCTTACCAGCAGTAATTAATAGCTCATTCTACTTAGGCAATCCGTAATCAGTTCAAAAGTAAAGTTGTTTGCGTCTATAGTTGTAAATAAGAAATGTATCTCAAACCGAGATAAGTAAATGAATATGTAAACGAGTTTGTAATCAATCATGTAAATGAGTTTGTAATCAATCATGCATATGAGTTTGTAAACGTTCATGTAAACGAGTTTGTAATCAAGTTATGAAAACAAGTATGTAACGATTTGTAAATGCGCATGTATTCTCACCCCAAAAATGATAAAATATATGTAAAACGAGTAAAAACGTGGGGCTATAAACTCACCTTAAACGATGATTAGATAAAGGCAACATTCATGTTGCGTTTTGTGGTTACGATTGTTGTTGCGTTTTAGGATTCTAAAGGCAACATTCATGTTGCGTTTTGTGGTTACGATTGTTGTTGCGATTTAGGGGAAAAAAAAATTTTAAAGGTATATTCATGTTACGTTATTGATGATATGAAATATTTTGAATGCGTTTTGATATTTGATACAAACAGGTTCAAAACGCAACTCGTTTTGCGTTTGATTTGAATAAATTTTAATAGTAAAATATAGAACCCTCTATTTCAAAATTTTCTAAAAAGGTTGCGTTTTGACGTGTTTTGAATATTATAATCATTGCGTCTTTGAGTCTTGCGTTTTGACATAGTTGCTTTTGACCAGCCTGCGATTTTTAGCATCGTCTTGATATGACTGCGCTTTGAGAATGAAAGCGTTTTATGCCTGCGTTTGAGTAGACTGCGTTTTGCCTTGTTGGTTTTGATCCAACCACCTCATTACTAATGTTTGATGTTTTGGATAACGCTGCGGTTTTGATATCCTGCGTTTTTTGAGCTATGCATGTTCAAAATCTTGCGTTTTGGGCCATGAATCATTCATAGATTAAGTGTTGCTAGAGTCACTCCATCATCATCTGGTCCTGCATTGTTCGGTAAATTGCCATTGGAATCGTGTGATTATTTCGGTGTGTCTTGTTCTCTCTTTGATGAGTTAACATCCGTTATCTCAAGAGTTGACCAATCTCACTGATTAACACTAAAGCATGATCCAACTGCCCATTATCATGGATATTGTGCATACATGCTTAACTTTCGTGCATTTGCTCTCATCTAACAACCCTTATCTGCATGCTCGTTTCTTCTATGACTATAACTGTGCAGAATCAATGCTAATGCTGAACAAGCTCCCGCAAATGCACACCCGTCCGTACTGATGAACAAATCGTGCCACGCAATCGATGGGTGCCAATTGGGAAAAGCAACTGCTATCTGGATGAAGAAAAATCTCAACGCAGCCCAATTTTCAAGATTGCTGTGGACATTCTCAAGCAAACAAACTTCTTCAGAGTCCTGTACACGTCATCAACAATACCTGCTATTTACCATTTCAACAATTCTGGGATACTAATCGTTTGACAGGAAAGACAGAAGTTTCAAGTGTCACTGGATGAGCAATGTTCAATCTCAATCAAGACTCACTCAGAGATGCTCATTCAAAATCACACATCGACAACACCCGGGCCTTCTCATCTCCTCATACCCTGATACCCTTGTTGGAATTTGTCAATGAGTTGGGGTATCCCAAAGGAAGTCGTTGCACTTGTCCACTGTCACCACTAATGACAATGTTCTCATCCGTGGAGGGCACTAGCAACCATAATCAATCTGAGCCTACGGGAAAGACTCTGGATTTGAAAGCCGAGAGCCCCAGTGCTACAAATCCTTGGGGTAATGTCAACCGGGCTCACTTCGACAATGTTTGAAAGGATGTGGGAAGAATTTACTCAAACCATCCACACCACAGAAGACAAAAAGAAGTTGGCAAACATACTCTAGGGAAAAAGAAAGCAACTCTCATCCTAATCCCAAGCATCAGGTTCACAAAGTTGATCATATTTCACCTGCAACGCCTGCACAACTTCCACCCAAGACCCAACTCTCCATTACATTTGCCTACTGAGGAACCTGTACTAGGTCATCTCAAATTCAGTGCTTAAGAGGTAGCAAACGCGAGTCTTTGGGATGACAATACCGAAGAACTCATCAAGAGCATCGAGGAGCAGACTACTATGATGCTTAACTTGAAAAGATTAGCACAGCAAATCAACGGTAAATTTCGGGTGAAGAACTAAGTGATCCTGAATCTCCTGTATCAAAGCCCAGCCAAGCTTACCAAACAAACTAAACAAAGGCAACTGAGCATCACAGTCTCTAAATCTAAAGCCAAGACGTCTAAACCTGCACCGGGGGCCAAACCGATGGAGACAAGCCGCAAACCAGTGTCCTGAAGTAACTGAGTGCTCAACACTATCCAAACATGCGCAGGCAGGGAAAGTGACTAAGAAGAGAAATGTAATGGTTTGGAAACAGTTGATGATGAATTCTGTTGAGAATGGGTTCCTGCTGCTAAACCCAGTCTTGAAGACTCAGAGGAGGCGATACTGCAAAAGGTTTTGCAAGAAAGTTTAACAGATGCATACCCAATTCAAAGGGGTCCTCTCCCTCCTGTGGTTTTCAGGGAACCTAACACTGAGAAACTTCAACCACTACCAGAGGTGCCAGGAAATGGGAAGGAGAATGTGGTGAGAAACAAGCAGACCAAAGTAGTCTCCTCAACCTCCAAACTCCGAAGAAGAAGAGCTCGGCACAACAGTATATCCTTCAGAGACATACTCCCGTACCACATGAATCAGCAGACCAAGAGACTTCCTCTCTATATGCTGAACTCGGATTATCTGGCAGTGATACGGAGTCTGATGAAGAAATGCCTTCCGTGGATAGAAGTGGAAATCAAGACGGAGGCCAGGCTGGATCAGACTATGGTACACTAGATGAAGGCCAGCTTAGATCAACCCTGAACACGCGAAAAGGCCAGGCTGGATCAAACCCTGTACCCAGATGAAGCAGGCGGGATTCAGGCCCTGGTACACGTGATGAAGGCCAGGCTGGACCAAACCCTGATGACACTAACATTGCTGAATCTCTACCATTACCAACTCCGAGTGTTCTCGCTGGACCAAACCTTGAACTCTCGGATGTTGAGATCACTGGTCCCTCAGTCAAACCTCAACCTGATCCTATGGATGAAAGGGTCACAGGCCTCAGGCATACCCTGATGTTCATAAGACTCTGAACTCACGGTATGATGAACAGGTGATACCAGAAGAACCTGTCCAGCTCTACTATATTTTCATGGACATGGTACTTCTTTACAACATCTCGCCAAAAGATTTTCAGCTTGGTGATCAATTCTTGAATGACAAACCGTCTGAGGCCGATAATGAGAAGACAACAGCTGACACTGAGGCTGAATCAATGGCATCCGTCACTATTCAGCAAGACACTTCTATCACCCCTCCGATGACATCTCCGGTGATCGATCTCGTGTCTAGACCCTCAATCACCAAACGTTCATCTGGCCTCTACCAACCACCACAATCACAACTGCAGCAACAACAACAACACTCTACCACTACCACCTCAACTTTAAAAACAACAAGGCTCATCAGATTCGCTTCTCATTAAGGAGTATGGATGAACTCGAGCATCACATCGTCGGACCGTGTAATGAAAAGCCAAGCTCTGACTGGAATCACGGTTAAAAAACAGGGACAGGATCCGCAAGTTTGGAAACCATGGATTGGACCAACATGATCAGATAGCAGACGACGAAGTTTATTGAATCATATGAGATTGACCGAAAAATATCAGACACAGTTCAGGGAGTGGTTAGTTCAACTGTAAAGCATGCAATGAAGAGCCCCCTTCCGAGCTCGATACAAGGATCTCCCTACTCTGACATGAAGAAATTCTGCTTCCAACGCATGTTAGGGAGTAGAATTACACAAGGGACATGCTGAACACCGAATAGCATAAGAAGCAAACTACAGGGCTCAATCCATCGTGAAAAGATGAGGAACTTATTGATGATATAAGGCTCAGGAGGAACTAAGAAGAAAGGTAAGCAAGACTCTCCCAAAGGCTCCCTGGGACGCCACCTTCACCACTCACCTCCTCCTCCACCAACCGTCAGGCGCATCAGGAGCTTTTGGCACAACCGGAGCTTCTGATTCTGCCCAAGCTCCTCCTCCACCACCGTCAGGCGCATCAGGAGCTTCTGGCACAACCGGAGCTTCTGATTCTGCCCCAAGCTCCTCCTCCACCACCTCCAGTCTCATCCACTCGTCAGGAAGATCAGTCAACAGGCACTGCAGCCCCGAGTTCCTCAAAGACAGCTGCATCAGCTGAATGCTCTGCGTGGACAACGACTGACTCCCAGACTAAGCCGTCAATCGCACAGATTCCTGACGATCTCTATATGGATGAGGATACCACTGCAGATGTACAAGTACTCTCTAGTGATGATGAGGTCGGACGTGATCATGTTCCTCTGATCATCTAGGCAAAGCTGGTGGAAACCTCTAACTGAAGACAGACCGTCCACTCCAGAACCTGCTTGGACTATTCCATCTTCTGATCTGTCCATGCCAACAAACAACTGGGCCTCTGCTCTGAAGTCGACATATGAGCCTCCACAAGAGAACTCGCTACTTGCTCAAACCGGGGATATGGCGACATTTATGGACTGGTTTTGTAAACAGCGAGGACTCTCTGAACTTACTCCCAAGGATCTGGAAGGCCCTGCATTCGAAATCATCAAAGTGTTTCATCCTGACGTGATTCATCTCCAATTCCAAATGGAAGAATGCCACAAACTTCTTACAGATCAAGTGGATGATGCAATCATCAGGTACAACGTCAGCAAGCCACTTCCACTGGGAGGTGATCCAGGCCATGTAACCATTCAACCGGACTTCTTCTTCAACAAAGACCTGGAGTATCTACGATATTGCGTGCAAAGTTTAGACCGGCCTGTCATCACTAAGATGAAGCGATATTATCCTGATGTTGTGATTGGAACAAACTGGTGCCTGATCAGTTCTGGATTGCAGAGGAATGCAAGTATGACATTGCAGCTATATATGGAAACTCTCATTGGGGAGGTTCAAACGACAACGATTCTATCATTGACCGATTTCTCATCTGAAGGAGACCGCGAGCAGTAAGGACTCACATGCGTATCTTAAGCGTCGTCCGAATCGAAGTCTCTCAATGTATGGTACAACTACATGAAGAAAATATATCCCTTCTCGAGCTGACCCTCAAGAATATACTAATAGCGAAAGGACTTCACACACATGTACCCCATGACTTTGAAGATCTGATACCTGTTAAATCTTCAAGGTCACTTGAACCACCTATCACCCGAAGACAAAAAGATTCTCACTACAGCTGTCAACCTATGGACCCGAAACTTGGTTATTAGACAACGTGTAGAAGACTTTCAGCTCGGAATTGAGAGTTACCAAACACAGCTAAACCTCACCAAACCTCGATGGGAAGCCACTGGTTTTGAATTCAAACATTAACAACACAGTCATAACTCCCCAAGGGCGTCACAATTCCAGAGACAGATACGGGGTTCAGATGATCATGAGGTTCAATGAAATACACAAGTTCAGCGATGGCACTCTGCAACAGATTGATGAAGCGTTGGACCTATCGCTCAAGGATTTTCAGATCAACAGGACTAATACACCTGAGGGAATGAACACCAGATTTGGACAAGAAAGATTGACAGGAGCAAGGACATCATGTTCGCTATCCCAAAAACCCCCTCAAAAAGACACGACAATCTTTCGTAATCTGAGAGCTTGTGGTGGAAGATCCGAGAAGGCGACTACCGGTTGCTGAAGAGAACCGAATGAGGGGTAGTCTGTTTAATACGTTGTTGTAATATGTACATTACTATGTAGTGTCTAAAACTGTACCTTAGGCTTGAAAATTAAGTACTACTTCTTCACATTCGGATTTGAATAACCGGACACACTTTCTCCCAAATTTTCTTAAACTTAAATCAATTGAGACCCAAAATCTCAACGGATTTGAAATTTTTGCTCGGGGGAGAAAATGTGATTTAAGTATGAAAATCTGATATAAAAATGTGATCTTTTTAAACTCAAGTGTAGGCTCCTCTAATGTGCTAAACTTTTCGAATATCGATGGCACAAATAAGGGGGAGCGAATGGTATATGATGGCGAAGAGAACAGTACCAAAGTCCGACCCCGTAATTAACTTATATCGGAGTTTTAAGGATGTATGGTTAGTACATGTATCCCATTGATTCCCGCCAAGCGAGAGATCTACACCCCCAGGGACAATCCACTAGTTAGTGTAGATGTCCTTAGGTATGATTACAAAAGGAGTTATGTGAGAAGAAGGGAATAGTGCGGACTGAGATGGAGCTAGTACTGGAATAAACCCAACAAGGTTCTAGTAATGAAGTCTCGGTAAGCACTGAAGGGGGTTGAATGAATGAAAATAGAAAGTTAACGATAAAGGTGAAAAGAACGCAGCCCATCCTAAACATTAGGCAATAACGGGTTAATTACATATGCAGACAGAAATCACAAGGTTGATTGTTGACATTGAAGACAAGTATCATACCAGGTGATACGCTGACACAAACCATCCCTAGCTACACAAGATCCCTCATAGGATTCTTGTTTCATTTCTCACGTGATCAATACAATTCCTAATCGTCTCACTCACTCTGAAGTTATCCATATTGAAAGAGGTGGCAGTCCACTACAGCCTCCGACCCACTAAAACCAAAAATGCACTATTGAAGTCCTAGAGACCTTGAGATCATCCAAAAGTCTCGCAGGCACACTTATCCATAATGTGCTTGTTTTCTCACACACTTGTGAAACAAGTAAAGATTTTAAGAGTCCTTCGCATTATCCTCGTGGTATTGCCAGAACATCCGAGTGATACAAAAGTACTCACGATGAAGATGGAAATCCTTCTAGAGCCAACATCAAACAAGCTCTTGGTAGGTGACATGTGAGATCCACTATGGATTAAGCGTGTGACAAATGGAAAGCAACTATAGGTGCGATTCCTTAGAATCAAACTGTCCAAATGGGAATCGTGACGGATCCGTATGGAAAACCGTCTCGATGTGCTCAACAAATGATTTCGATCATGATTGACTGTGTACAACCTTTCAAACAAATTATTTTATGATAAAATTTGATTTTTGTCAATAAAACACTATCGATGTGTCACAAAAATTCTTTCTCAAGTAACACGTCGATTGATTTTCAAATCAATTTTTTTATCTTTAATCGGTAAGATAGTAACTAACCGATTCACTCTTATCGTGCTGTCTGCTTTGAGACGTTCCGATACAGAGAACAGGCAAGTATGGAGATTCTGTTGGTTACACATCAGATGATCTGATATAATCCCCCATATACTGGAAATCTGTTCAAGGAGAGTCGTCTATAAGATAATCTACTGATCACAGGTCGTCCTCACGGATCAGGAGTTAATCTACTAGACTCGGGCAAATGACAAAAGTCCAATTCGCCCCACAAGCTTTAATGCTAACTGTTTTTAATAACAAGAGCAAGCAAAAATGGAGATGGAAGACTCCTCGTTCCAGTAGAGTCATTCACCATCCCCCATGCTCACTCTTAAAGCTCCCAAGTAAAGACATCATACAAACTGAATCCCTACAACACAGCTCCGCAACTCTGAGAAGTAGTTTCATGATCAAGAAAAGTGTGAGCATGCGGGTCCGAAGGTCACAAATTCACATGAAGGCAATGCTACTTAACAAGGATGATCAAGAAATCAAAGATGAAAGATGATCTCAAAGAAAGCTCAAAGATCACACAAGCCTAAGAGACAAGTCGCAAAGTTCACTACAATGTACAAAGACATCTAAGATTGAAGAATCAAAGACTTCGAGCTACAGACAGAAGGTCAATGAAGTAGAATGCTAGAATTCTGAAATGTATTTTCTTTTCTGGGTGACCTCCCTTAGGGGGGATTGTTAGGAAGTTCTGAAAAAACTCGGTCACCCCCGAGTTCTTATATAGCAAAAATAGCTCGTAGTTAGAAAGAATCACTTGTATATATACCCCTTCCCACCCATGGGAAGGGGTTGGTTGTTTTCATTTCTTGCTAATACATTTCACTTGCACTATTTTTTTTCTCTCACTAGAAAGAACACTTCTCTCACTCTAGAGACAAATTAGCCAACCCATCATCTATTGCTTGTGTTATGATCTCTTTATACTACAGCAAGTCAATAGTTCTTACTCCAGAAGTCCGTGGCTAATGATTCAAGAGTGAGTACGGATGCTCCTCTTTCTAATTCTTCATCTTCTCAAATTCTTTCATGTCAAAGCGGTTGATGGCAGTAGTGTTACTTTGTGGATCGAATCATAATTTTACCCATTGTCCGTTAACTCGAGGTGGAAACGATTTTCCCGTTTTTCATGATAACATCCAACAATTTCAACAAACCGCAGCCGTTAGTAATTTTCTTCAAAGAAACCAACCTTCTAATTTGGCAAGTCAAATGAGACCACCGGGTTTCAATCAACCGAATGTCCAAAACAACCAAAACCGTTATCAAGGAAACAATTTCAATACAAATCAAAACCGTGGAGGAAATTTCAACCATCAAAATAATCAAGGTCAAGTTTTTCAACCACCAACCAATCAACCACCGGTATACCAAGTTCCACCATATCAGGCTCCTACGCCCCAAATCCAAGGTGTTTTGAAACAGAATTTGAAACTACTTCAAGGCAAATGAAGCGGTGTTGGAAGAATTTCAGAAATCAAGGTAAAAATTTGCAGAATCAAATGGCTAATGTTACAAGTTTGTTGACAATCTTTGTGATAAATTTCAAAAAATACAAGCTTTCTACCTCAAATCCGGAACTCTTTCCAATCAAAACCGTAACTAACCCTCGTCAGCAAATTAATGCTATCACCACAAGAAGCGGTAAGACTTTGGAAGAACCTTCAACTCCTTTTGTTCCTCCTACACCCGTTATTTCAAATCCTCAACAAGAACCCGAACAAAACCCGGAGACGTCAACGGAAAAAGTGCAAAATCCAAATTTGGAAAATACCGCACATGTCCCATCTCCGGGAGAAGAAGATTCAATTTTTATGGAAATTCCAAATCCAAAAGCAAAGAAAACCGTTAATGTTGAAGTTCAAGATCTTAATTCTCCAAGACCTAATTCATACCCATCTAAACTTCCATATCCCGAGAGGATGAAAGTGAGAGAACACGATAAACCAAGTGCTCAACATAGCCGGTTTTTAAAGATGTTCAAGCAACTCCGTTTAGAGATTGGATTGAAAGACGCTCTTGTCGAAATGCCAAAGTTCAACAAATGGTTAAGTTCGTTGCTAAGGAACAAAGAGAAACTCGAGGAGATCGCCATCACAACTGTGAATGCTGAATGTTCCGCTATCATTATGAACAAAGTCCCCGAGAAGCTCGAAGATCCGGGAAAATTTCTTATCCCATGTGCTTTACAAGAACTCAATAGGACTAGTGCTTTAGCCGATTCCGGAGCTAGCATTAATCTTTTACCTCATTCTATCTACAAGAAACTTGAGCTTGAAGCTTTAACTCCTACTCGAATGACACTCGAGCTTGCCAATCGTTCCATTACTCACCCGATGGGCATAGCCGAGGATGTTTGTGTTAGGAGTCGGATGGTTTGCAACTTTTCTTGTAGGATTTTTGTGGTTGTATATTTTAAGCCCGACCCAAGAGTGCCATTATACTTGGAAAGACCCTTCTTCAGAACACCAAAAGCTCTCATTGATTTGTACGAGGAAAAATTAACTTTAAGAGTAGGAAAAGATGAACTTGTTTACTATGCCGATAAATCTGAGAAAAACAAGGAAAAGAATTTTGTTCATGCCATTTCTGTTATCGATTTCTCAAAAGATGATCCGTTCAGTGGCAGTACCACTACTCATTCTGATGATCCTTCTCCTAGTTCTTCTCCGGTGAAGACTAGTGATAATTTTGAGAAGTTCGCCGATGAACTTGCTCTTCTTGATTCGTTACCACCAGGTAATGATGATTCAACTCTTAAGAAGGACTTGCATGAAGAGAATTTTCAAGAAAATTCCAACATTTCTGATGAGCCAGTTTTACTCAACACACCTTTATCCGATAAGGTTGAGTGTTTTGCTCCAGAAGACAATAATGATGAGATCGATGATTTTCTAGCTATGGAAGTGTCTTCTAACTTTGAGGAAGGTTATTTCGATTCAGAATGAGACGTAACTTTTCTTGATAATCTACTTAGTGATGATGCTTCCCATAATCTCGCTTCCGAAGTAATTTCTGATCATGAACCAAAACAAAATGAATCTTCAATTATTTTTTCTCCAAGGAGTGATCCTCTTCACCATGAGTTCGCCGGTGAACCTTTAACACTTCCTGCGAGGAATGATCGTGAATTTGAGGAATATCTTAGTCTTATGACAGTGCTTTGTGAGATTTCAACTTCCCAGTCACAGGGAAATGTTCATGCTAATCAAAGTTCAGTTATCGAGTCTCTTCCCGTATCTCCTATCCCCGTTGAGGATAGTGAGCCCACTCAAGAAGAGATCGATATTTTCCTTGTTCCAGATGATTTAATTCCACCAGGTGTTGAGAATGATGATTCCGAAGATGAAGTTAATGAGTCACCTAACCTTGACCATCAAGATGATCCTTCAATTCCTCGTCCTCCACCAGAACCACCGGATATTGAGAAATGTTTTAAACCCGAAGCGGGTATTTTGATAACCAAAGAATTTAAGGGTGTTTCTAAACCTCATGATTTTATGGCCGATATTTTACCCACCCTTCCCACCCTTGTTTCAGATTTGACCTTCATTTCCTCATTTTTCCTCCTCAAAAATAAGACAACCATTTTTGAACACCCAAGGGGCATCGTCACGTTTACTAGAGCGGTGGCAATTTTCAATGCATTTCTTGTTCTGAGTATTGGCTCGTCCTAAGTAGACACCTAAATTACAAGGATCGAGTCGAGCTTGCACTCGATGACCAACAACAACCGCTTCGTGGAGTTTAACCCCATGCTTATCCTTTTCAATTTTCTATTCTCAACTATGGTTGTTGGTTGTGAGAGGCTATCCTCTTCCGATTTCTCGTTGTTTGTTGTTTGTTGCTTGTTGTGATTTTTGCAGGATTAACCCAAAAATTTCTGAAGCCTCTCGTGTCCGGTGTTGTGTCCCGTTTCACTCGAGCTTCTCATCCTTTGTGTGAAATTAATTTGGGGAAATCCAATATCCTTTCATCATTTCGATTTACGTTTATCTTTGCATAATTCATAAACGGCTTAGATTTACGTAGAGACCCGCCTTTAAACATTGAGGACAATCTTTCGTTTTATTTTAGGGAGGGAATCTATCGATTTGATGTTACTTGCTTATTGTTTTGTTCTCACGTACCCGTTTTCCCACAAAAAATTGCAAAAATTTTAAATTTTTAAGTTCTTATTTGTCATATATAGTTAAAAAAATAATAATAATAAAAGTGTTAAGACACAAATGTAGGTTTTCCGTTGGTAAGAATAAGAAGTAATTTTTGACCCGATCGAACGTGTAGAGTTCTAGCTTTCTCCCTTAACAATTAATGATGATAGTTTGTGCTAGTCTCATGTAGACTTTAAACATACTAGACTGAATCGTTATAAATGAGACTTGCGCTAAATCTCAAGTAGATTTTAAATATTGCCAGAGTTGGATTTTAAATGGTCTAAGTGTTTGCGAATTTCTTTTCCAAATCAAGAAATGATAGTGTTATTATAAGTCATGACATTAAACGTCAGAGTAGTTGGTTCTCTTTCATCAAGCTCAAAATAAAGTGTTAGTTGTGGCTTTTTCTTCATTAGCATTGTTTTCAACCTTTATATATAAATGTTTTAATCGATAGAGTTGTGCGGTTTTTTTTTTGGTTAATAATTAGCTAATAGAAAGTGTTTCTTTAGTTCCTATGTGATGTAGGATTAGTACACAACAGAATACTTAATTTGGCATATTATAGGTATAACATTAATAAATATTTGCTATTCCTTAAAGAGCCTTAGGGTATATGGGATAAGTAGAATTCAATAATAATCCAAGACCGATAAAAGTTTGTTGTATCTTGCCGGCTCACAACCGATGTTACAGCCTTCTAAAAGGTCGAGGAAGTTACTAAAGTCGAAATATGTTTGCTACATCTTGTCGAGTGGCGTGACCGATGTGTCGCCCTTCTAAAGGACTTAAAGGTTTAATAATGGTTGCTTAATTTTTTGTCTTATTATTGTCCCATTAAAGAGCCTAAAGGAATATGAGTGCAAATAAGATTGGCCCATTCATGTCCTTAAAAGATGCCTTAGTATATGACATGAATGGTGCCATTGCTTAAGTAGCCTAATAAAAGCCAAATTTAGGTTTGCCTCGAATGTGGACTTTATTCTTGATGTATTAATCTTTTAAAAGGGCAGGAGCTATTATTGCGTTTTAACCGGTACGACTTTATTTTTGGAATTAATAAGTACGAAATAAAAAAGTCTTAAAGAGCCTTCGGTATATGACTTTAAGTAAAATCTGAGTATACAAAAGTAGGAATTTAACGGGAGAAAAGTAAAGTACACAAGTTAGTATTATGAGTAGTGTTAAGTCCATGACTTGTAATTGACAATGATCTTGTTTTTAATAAAGCTTAGCTTTGGAAAAGTGAAAATCGGGGATGATAAAGTTATTCTAGACACTTAAATGTGCTTGTTGTTCTATGATCCTTAAAGTTACCAATGAGGTAATGAAAACAATACATTATGTCAACACAAATAAGTTGTAGTTAGGTAGTTAATTATCAAGAAAAATCATAAAAAGATAAAAATCTTTGAAAATGGGAAATTGGGTGTTTTATAACTTGTGATCTCTTAGCTCTCTCAACAAAAAGGCATGTGATATTGCGTGAGGACACGCAATCGTTTAGTTTGGGGAAACTTGTTAGTGAGTTTTATACACGTGTAAAATACAATATAAAATATAATAATATTCCAAAGAGCAATTAAGAAAATTACCAAGTTACCCTTGATAAAATTCACTCTCAAAAATATATATATAATATAATATATAATACGTATATTAAACCGGGTAAGAATGATCACCCGGGTTGTTTCCCCAACGACTAGTGAAATTGAAACCACGTTTTAGTTCGGATTATGATTTGAATGAAGCAAATATATTTTTGATAAGCTATCACTACTAAATAAAAAGCAACAATTAAAATTGAACAATTAAAAAACAATTAAGCACTTAAAAAGGAAAAACGGGAAACAAATAAAACGCGACAAATAAGCAAGTCAATCAAAAATAAGTCCTAAAAATGCAAACTAATTTTCTAAACCTATCAGAAAGAGTTGAACATGAGACAACGCCGTTGGCTAGAATTGCTTGCAGATTATGATTGTGAAATTCGCTACCATCCTGGAAAGGCAAATGTCGTAGCAGATGCCTTAAGCCAGAAGGAACGAATCAAACCACTCTGAGTTAGATCATTAGTTATGACCATTCATCCAAAATTACCATCACAATTTCTCAAAGCTTAAACTAAAGCACTCAAGAAATAAAACATCAAGGCTGAAAACTTAAGAGGAATGGAGAAAGCATTTAAAGTGCGTCCTGATGAAACTCGTTGTATTAAGAACCAAAGCTGGTTACCACTTTTTGGTAATTTGAGAGACTTAATCATGCATGAGTCCCATAAATCAAAGTATTCCATTCACCCAGGTTCTGACAAGATGTATCAGGATCTAAAGAAACTCTATTGGTGGCCTAACATGAAGGCAATCATCGCTGAATATGTTGGCAAATGTTTGACATGTTCTAGAGTTAAGGCAGAATGTCAGAAGCCATCTGGCTTACTGGTACAACCAGAGATTCCTATGTGGAAGTGGGAGAGAATAACAATGGATTTCATCACAAAACTACCCAAAACCTCAAACGGACATGACACAATCTGGGTCATTGTCGATCATCTTACCAAATCCGCACATTTCATCCCTACCCGAGAGACAAATAGTATGGAAACCCTTACAAGATTGTACATAAAGGAAATAGTCTCCCGGCATGGAGTGCCAATATCTATCATCTCGGATCGTGACAGTCATTTCACGTCCAGATTCTGGCAATCATTACAAAGTGCTTTGGGTACTCAATTAGACATGAGTACGGCATATCATCCTGAAACTGATGGACAAAGTGAAAGAACCATTCAACACTCGAAGATATGCTTCGAGCCTGTATAGACTTTAGAAAAGGATGGGAAAAACACTTACCATTGGTAGAATTTTCCTACAATAACAGTTACCATGCCAGTATTAAGGCAGCACCGTTTGAAGCACTCTATGGTCGAAAGTGAAGATCACCTGTTTGTTGGGCCAAAGTTGGAGATGTTCAACATACAGGACCAGAAATAATCCGTTTGAAACCACTGAGAAAATAGTGCAAATTCGACAACGCTGCAAGCTGCAAGGATGATTGGCAAAGAAAGTTTTGCCAATATAAGATGGAGCCTTTAGATTTTCAAGTTGGAGATAATGTTTATGTTGAAAGTATACCTTATAAAGGAATCATCTGATTGGAAAACCGAGGAAGCTTAAACCTCACGGTTCATTGGACCATTCAAAATCCTTTAACGGATTGGTACAGTTGGAATATAAACTTCGAGCTTCCGAAGAACTCAAGAAATATCCACAATCACTTCACGTTTCCACATCTAAAGAAATGACTTTATCTGACGAATCCTTGTCATTCACATGAAGGAGCTTTCGGCTCGATGACAAACTCAACTTTGTGGAAGAAACCAGTGGAATGTTATGATCGACGAAATCAAGCAACTAAGACAATGTTCGTTATCTTATAGCTAAAGTATGTTGTACTCTAAAGAGGACCAGAATTTACTGGGAACGCGAGATGAAGTTTCGTGCCAAATATCCTCATATATTTTCTAGCATCTTTTCAAAATCTAATTAAATCTCGGGACGAGATTTCTGTAAGGATGGGGGACTATAACAACCCATAATTTTCATCAATGTAAATATCCATTTATTAAATTAGATGCACTGTAATATCCATATATTATAAATATATCACCTTTTTACAGGGAAAAATTTTGCTTTATCTCTTATGCAACGTAACTGTGCATCTCCTAATGTTAACTAGCTCACGCAACCTATATTAATGCCAGTCTATATTATGTATATATCTTGCTAAAACATTTCTATAGGTCAAGTCTATATTTTAATATCTAAATTTTACTAAGTACATTATCCATTTTAACGTTATCTTTTTCAAAACGTTATTTCAAATACAAGACAGTAAAGTTTACGGTTCCATCAAAACCCTTAAACTACTATGTAACGTATAAACATTTTAAACAATGAAAGTGCAACCTTTTCAAGCATGTGTACATGTGTTTACAATGCATAATATTTATATTATATTTTCCCTGCCAAATAAATGTATAAAGTTCTTATACACACAATGTACAAAGGTAACCATGCCTATTAAAAACCAATACGGTATTTTAAGCTCCAAACAATGTTTAAAACTTTACACACTTTGAGCACAATGGTACAAGTTCTTATATTCCTAACTCATTTAATAATCTATCTTCTAATCTAACCCTAATCCATGTTTTAAAACCCTAAACCATATACAACAAAACCTTAAACCCTAAATTTCACTTAAACCTTTAAAACTAAACCTAACACTAAGACTAAGCCCTAAACCCTAATCCTAAACACTAAAACATAATCCTAACACTAATCCTAAACCTTAATCTATCATAAACCCTAACCCTAACTTGATCTAAACACTTAAAAAACATAAACGAACCACTAAACCAAACCAAGCCTCCTCTTTTCTTTCCTGTTAGACACCTTTTATACCCAACGCTAGCAACTAAGCAACTCTCAAGCACCTCTATGACATCACCAAGCAGCCTCCCAAGTAGCTTACAAGCACCTCCATCACCTCCTTGTAAGCTACTTGTAAACAAATCACCTCCTTGTTGCTCCTTGTTAGCCGTGGCCTCCAAACAACCATACCACATCATGTATCTAGTTTCTTGACTTATCAAACTCATACATTACTTAGCCTCAATACTCTACCTCGGTAGCTGGGTCACTTATTTCAAGCCTTAGATGCCAACGTAAACTTGGGCACCAAGCTTAACAAGCCCTATATAAACTGAAACATACAACCACATTTCATTTCATCCCCATAATCTCATCTTGTTACCCTCAGAATGAAAATCTAGCCTTTCCATAGCAGGCCAATAGGAGATCAATAAAGTCCCTACAGCTCAGAATAGAAGCCAAGAATCAAGAAAAACAAAGCGTGAAGTTTATTACTAGGCGTTTTTAAAAACCAATACCCCATTTCGACCATTTTCAGCTCAAGTAAGCCTAATCTTCGTGTTCCATAAGCTTCTATTATGTACTAATAAATGTTCATAATACTCTAGATATGTATGAACTCTTGTCTGAAGCTTGGAATCTCAACCCAGTGTTTTTGATAAAAACCCTAAAAACGACCCGTTTTGATTTTCTAGCTAACGAATCCTTTTTCTAAACTTTTGTTATGTTAGAACATCTTATTTTAGCTTATTCTAATAAGCTATAACCTGCAAATATCATTTGGAACCTTAAAATAAGCTTGCATGGCTTTTTGGACTTGTTTTGCAAAAGTATTCCATGCAAGGGGTATATATCGTAACTTTCTGAAATTTATAACTAAAGGGGCTGAAAATGTCATTATTTCAAAGTTATAACTATAAGGACCTATTTTGCCAAGTTTCAAAGTTAAAGGTTTAATATATATATACTTTTTATATAAAGGACTAAACTTGTAAAAGTTTATAAACCAAGGGTATATATTGCCAATTTTGCAAACTTATAAAATATTATATTTTTATATTAATTATAAAAATATATATATAAATTATTCTAGCTTTTGAAGAAACTTAAAACTATAATGTATCACATTACTAGGGAGCTTTATATAAGGGGTTTCATTTGGGTATACGTTTTGACGAGTTTGCTGGATTTACGATTTAAAGTGTCCTGGATCTCAAGTTTACTACATGTCTCTGATTATGATGGCCATTATCTCGAACTGTGATACGATATTTTTATAATATAATCCAATTCAATAATGTATTTCTATTATGACATAAAAAATATCCCAATCAAACTTCAAGACTTGTCATATTACCCAGGTTGTCTGTTGTGTCGAAGCCGTATTTAATTTCATATACTTTTGCCATCAATCAGATTTCCCTGTATTGTTAAGGTGAGTTCATAGCCTCGCATTCAATCTTTTAAATGTTTTATAAACCCGCGAGGGGGATACATGCTATAAACCATGAATCGCCAGTATTTTAATATATGCTACCTGAATCATTATTGCTATGTAACTACTTTTGCCATAAGACCCACTATCATGAACAGTAATTTACTCGTCGGGGTCAAGCCGGAATGATCTATTAGGGGACTGGTCTCCCCATTGGGGTAATTTTCTGTCGGTAACCAATAGCCATATTTGAATAACTTTCCGGGTATTTTGGCTAAGACACTGTTGGGAGGGAAATTATTTTAATTATTTAAACATAAGGCTTCGGTGTATGTGCTTATGGCAATAATATTGTTTTCCATAATAATTGTATGCATGACATTATTCAAACTATGGGTGTATAACAACCGTATCCCCACTATTGAGCTTGTATTCAAAAATTTTTACTATACTATGATTTCACTTCAACTTT
Organism: Tanacetum coccineum; assembly: GCA_026074375.1. Classification (NCBI taxonomy): domain Eukaryota; kingdom Viridiplantae; phylum Streptophyta; class Magnoliopsida; order Asterales; family Asteraceae; genus Tanacetum; species Tanacetum coccineum. The sequence continues at coordinate 68,622 of BQNB010006842.1, forward strand.
GTGTTGCACTTTTTAGGCATTTTATCGTCAGGTAATGAACATCTTATGGCATGGAATGGCACGGACTTGAAGATGGTTAAACTGTTATCATTCAAACTTTATGTTTTCATGTAGATTTTGGGACCTCACTTTTTGTTGGGAATTACGTTTTCCTAACTTAGTACCGACATTATAAATAGTTAGTACTGATAGTTATAGTTAGTACTGATAGTACAAAATGTTAAGTATGGAATCTATTAGTTAGTACCGATAGTAGATATAAGTTAGTACCGTTTAAGAGATATGTATGAGATATTTTAGGAAAAGATAAATTACGCGTTTTGTAAGCTGTTAGGGTCTTATCACTTGGTATATAAAGGTTCCTCTGGCATTGTCTGATACTCGAACCTCTATATATCTCATACAACGTCATATCTCATAGTTTGTAATCTGTAATCATTCAAAGCAGATTTAATAGAAAATTACTTAATTTAGTTTTTCATTGTTCTTCTTAGTTACTTGTGTTAAAGATTCCGCTTTAACACATAAGTATTATAATCAGTGTTTCTACTATAGTAAACTGTATTTATACATATTGGCTCATCATCCTTAATACGGCTGCAGAGATCTATTCAACATGGGACTATACCATAGTGGTCTTCACGAGACTTGTGAGAAACTCTGAAATTAAGAAGAAAATCAAATCAGTTATAAACCCTTATCCTTCAAAACCAAAACATGTCTGGATCACAAGATGAAGAAATTCCACCAACCACCCCACCTTACCTTCATACCACAATCACCAAACCCAAAAAACTCCTCATACAGTATCAACATCAAGCTGCCTATTCTTAAAATGGGAGAATATGATATATGGGCTATGAAAATGGAACACTATTTGGCCCATACAGACTATCCAATCTGGGAGGTTATACAAAATGGGAATGGTCCTGTATCAATCACTACAGATACACAAGGACAAATTAAGGTTTTGCCTCCCAGAACTGCAGAAGAAATTGTAGCCAGAGAAAGAGAGAGAAAAGCAAGGACCACTTTCCTTATGCTCTACCAGCAGTCATCTTGCTAAATTCCATAAGTTGATGATACAAAAGGAGATGTGGTGATGCCATCAATATCAAGATTTGTTGGAATGACGATCTCAAGAGATGCTGAAGCTATTTCTTGTAGCAACAGTTTGAAGGCATTCTATGTATCCAAAACATCTGAAGGGCTTCACAAAGGCTATGACAGGTTCCAAATCTTCTGTGGTCAATTAGAGATAATGGAGCAGGTTTATTCACTGAGGGATGTAATTAAATATTCCTAAGAACTCTCTACCTTCTGCCTGGTCACTAGTTTCCTTAATAATGTGGACCAAACCAGGAAGTGGACAGTCTCAGCTTTGATGATTTGTACATAATTTAAAGAGTCTTTGAGTGTGATGTATAAGGCTATACTGCATCTAATCTTGCCCGCAAAATGTAGCATTAATCTCTGAGATACACCAGTAGTATAATGAAAGTTAGTACCGCTCACAGTGTACCCAATCCTTCTAGTCAAACTCACAGTATGAACAAACATATAATACTCATTACTTGCTAATCAATCAAGTTGCCCTCAACAGTGATATGAGGATTGGAACAAATGGATGAATATGACTAGAAGAAATGGACTTGAATTGGGCATTAGTGGCAATGTCTCAATGAGAAATGAAAAAATTGTTTTACAAAAAAACTCGGTAGCAAGCTACAATTCGATGCTAAAAGAACACAGGTGGCTTTGATAAAACCATTGTGAATTCTACAATTGCCACAAGATTGGGCATTTTGTAGAGAGTTGCAGGAATTAAGGGAAATAGTTATAGGAGGGGATGCAGGGAATTCTTGGAAAACTAGGATGGGATCTGAACTGAAAAAGTAGGAGACTGTAAAGCATTGGTGACAATTGACGAAGAAGGTGTAGATTGGACAAATCATTCAGAGAAAGATGAAGATTATGCTTTGATGGCTTGCAACAGCTCAGAATCAGACACAGAGGTAATTTCCTGTTCAAATAAGTGTAAAGAGTTCTTACATCTAACCTTAAACTGTACGGATGCTCAGAGAGAAACAATTCGTGATGCAGAATGAAATAAAGGATGTCTCAAGGTTTAAGGAAAGTTGAAGCAAGTTAGTTGCTCAGCAACATGGTTCAACTTTGCGTATGAACAAGATAAAATTTATTGAGAGATAGTCTTAGATGATAAAACACGATGTTCTAACATCCCATAAGAAATTGCTTAGCAGAAGCTCAAAAGAAAAGAAGATTTTTCAAAGCTAAAGTAGAAAATGGCATCAACTCTTCTAGATCTTAGTATGCTTAATACCCAAATGATTGCTAATGATAAAATTGGCTTGGGTATGGGGATCACAGATTGATGGGATTTTGAGCTATGAAATGAAGTGTTGCAGAGTGTTTTTATGAATAAAGAGAGTGAAGTTAGAAAAAAACCTTTGAATATAGTTTGTTACAGCAGGATGGAATGCTTGTTGTACCTCTCCACCCATGTCAGGTATTTATATGCCATCTGTACTGATATTGAAGTAGATTACTTCACAATTTTACATATTTGGTCCAAAACTGACTCAACCTAGTGAATCTTAATCCAATCAAACGTGAATTTGATACCTGGTTAATCTAACATTAGCTCAGAACCCTCTAAATTAGTGTTTGAAACTAGTCTGTCAAGATTAATGTAGAATGTCACCTAAGGTATGGTCTGATGCTTCCTATCATTGAGGAGTATGATCAGATAGTGAAGATGTTATGTGTCTATACAACAATAAGACCAAGAAACACCTAGTTTTGCTAACCAGCAAGTAAAAAACACCTTAGGGATAACTTTTTATAAATCTGTACACACATATCATAAAGCCTAAAGTTGATAAGAGAGAGTTAGGATATGGGTTATGTTAGAGCTTGTTTTGTATGTGGAAGTTTATTCATTTTAATTCAGAGATTCTTGTTTTCCATGTGAAGAGGATGGATGGGCTAGAAAAAGTGGAGTTAAAACCATCAGTGAATAAGTAACTTTGATCAAAGGGGAGAAAAGGCCAATTTGGAAACTAATGTAAAAGAGTAAATAAACAAAATCAATTTGTTCTTCAACAGTACTAACTAGGCTGGCTAAAACTTCCAGTTAATACTGCTAGAGCTAGCAGGTACTAAACATGTTAGTATTGCTAGCAAAGTTTTAATAGACAGACTAGTACTAACTAGTGTGCTATGAAGTTAATACTGTTTAAGCCATGGTAAATAGAGTTAGACAAGCAAATGTTTTCACAAAACTCAGTCACCATCTTCAAGGCCTTTTAAAAAAGAACTACAGTACTTTTGCAACAAATTTTTCAAAACAAAAGGTTAATACTGCTAGGTAAATGCTGTTATTACATGTTGGGGGACAAAAGGGAAACTGCTGTTAACCTCAGCATGGTTGTAATGGAAACCACAAAGATACAACTGGGACAATGGTTCTCCATATACAGTGGTGGGGGATCCAGTCATAGGAAATTGTTACACTTTCAAAGATTCAACTCGGCGGACTCCAAGCCAAATAGGCTTGGGTATCCTTAAGAGAATCTAATCTCTTTCATCTTTGATTGCAGGATTATCCACATGGAAGTTTTAAAAGAATAAAGGAATAGTTGATAGTGGATTTCTGTTCCAGGCACCCCATGATGGAAACCAAGGCATTACCTTGTTAGAATTCAAGACTTTAATGGTGGCCATGTTGCTTTTAGAGGTAGTCAAAGGTTATATATGGTAAAGGTTAAGAGTGATGAGAGGAGATAGGAGTTAAGTTAGATTTTGAGGAGGTGTTGCTGTGAAAGAACTTCAGCATTTCAATCTCTTTTCTGTGTCATAAATGTGTGACAAAAAGAACAAGGTTCTGTTTACTGACTCTGAATGTCTTGTTTTGTCTCCTGAATTTAAGTTACCTGATGAAAATCAAGTATTACTTAAAATCCCCAGACAAAACAATATGTACAGCTTCAATTTAGAGAACATTGTTCCTTCAGGAGGATTGGCTTGTTTAATTGCAAAGGCCACAACTAATGAATCTAACAAATGGCATAGGAGGTTGGGTCATGTTAATTTCAAAAACTTAAACAAACTTGTAAAGGGAAACCTTGTAAGAGGTTTCTTCAAGATTTTAAAATGACCACATTGTGTTGCTTGTCAGATAGTATAGCAACACAAGGCCTCTATAGGCCAAATCAGTATGCTCTATTAGCCACTTCCCTACAGCTTCTTTATATGAGAATTTGTTTGGACCTACATCAGAAGGAGCTTCAAACCATAAGGACCTATTGCCTAGTTATCCTGGATGATTTTAGCAGGTTTAGTTGGCGTGTTTTTCTTAAGAATAAGTGAAAAACTAGTGGACATCATTAAGGGACTTATATGACAAATCGAGAAACCAATTGAATCAAAAAGTTAAAACTATTAGATGTGATAATGGTACAGAATTTAAGAACAAGGATGTTATTGAATTCTGTGGGTCAAAAGGGATCAAGAGGGAATATAGTAATGCCAGAACTCACAACCAAAATGAGAGTTGTTTAAAAGAAAGAACATGACCTTATTGAGGCTGCTTAGGGGACATGCTTGCTGATTCATTTTTACCTTACACTTTTGGGCTGAAGCAGTTATACTGCTGGTTAGGTGGGGCTCTAACAATAGCGGGTATTAGTGACCAAGCCTCATAATAAGACACCTTATGAACTTTTAACTGGTAAAATACCAATTATAAGTTATATAAGACCTTTTGGGTGCCATGTGACCATCTTGAATACCATTGACCACCTGGGCAAGTTTGCTGGGAAATCAGATGAAGGATTTTGTTGGGTATTCTCTACAATGAAGGCTATTTAGTGTATACCATTTATAAAACCAAAGAGGTGAGAAAACCTGCACATCACCTTTTTAGAGAACAAAACAAATTTGTTGCAGGAAAGGACCAACTTAGCTCTTTTGAACTTGATTATCTTAACTTGATTCTATGAAATTATTCATCTGTTTAGATAGAGAATAAGCTAACATCAATACAGTGTCAACAAGAAGCTAATAACAATGCAGGATGACAAGAAACAGTATTGATGCAGGGGATTCTGAAAAAGAAGATGAATCTGCTCAAGACTGCTTTGTACTGCCAATATGGTCTTCTTATTCCTTCAACAATCACTCCTGATTTAAAGAGACATGAAAAGAGAGAAGGTCCAAGAGAGGAAGAACAAGCCTTTTTTGATGAACTTGAAAGGCTTAAGAGGCAAGAAAAGGAGGCTAATATGGAAGCAGAAGCTCTTAGGAAGGAGTTTGCACAAGAAACTGAGAACTTAGTTATACAAAGGCAGGGGGGGGATAAGGGGGGATGCTATGGCTTGAGTACTAACTTTTTAGTACTGTAGCACACCAGCTAAAGCTAGCCAGTACTTTACTTAGTTTTATAATGTTAGCATACCAGTTAGTTACTGCCAGTCCTCATGACGGGACTATCTCTTTCTGATCCAATAAATCTTAAACATGATGATTCAGAAATACCATCCACTTGAGGATATTTATCAATATTCTACTGATGTGTATTTTTACTTAATTTATCCATTATGAGTGTATGAGGGTGCAGTGGCTGACTTCACAAACTTGGAAACTGTTGTGAATGTTAGTCCTATTCCCACATCAAGGATTATCTCTTCTCATCCTTCAGCTCTCATACTAGGAGATCCAACCTCATCAGTTCAAACAAGAAGCAAAGTAAATAAAAGTTTTGGAGCCCATGCTTTTGTTAGCTATGTTCAAAAGCAAAGGAGAAATAATCATAAGGATTCACAGCATTGTTTATTTGCTTGTTTTCTATCTCAAAATGAACCTAAGAAGATTTCAGAAGCACTTGAAGATGAAAGCTGGGTTGATGCTATGCAAGAAGAATTGATGCAGTTCAAGATACAGAAACTGTGGATACTTGTAGATCTGCCTTTTAGGAAGAAGGCTATTGGCACAAAGTGGGTTTATCGAAATAAGATTAGGATGAGAGATGATTTGTTATCAGAAATATAAGCAAGGTTTGTTGCTCAGGAGAACATAGGCAAGAGGAAGGTATAGACTATGTGAGGTTTTGTCCTGTGGTTAGGATTGAAAGCCTATAAGGATCTTTTTAGCCTTTGCCTCTACATGGGCTTCTATTGTCTATCTAAATGATGTGAAAAGTGCCTTCCTTTTGGCAAAATAAGATGAGGACGGTATATGGTGTCTCAACACCAGATTTTCTAGATCATAAATATCCTCGCAGGTCTACAAAGTGTAAAAGCTCTCTATGGGTTACATCAAGCTCCCGAGCCTGGTTATGCTACTTTGATCTACTTTCTTGTTTCGAAGGAATGGTTACTGTAGAGGAACACATTAACAAAACTCTTTTCATAAAGAAGGACAAAAACTATGATTATCTTTACTAGTTCAAGTTATGTGGATGTGATATCATCTTTGGGTGGATGATATCATCTTTGGGTCTAAAAGAAAATCTTGGTGTATCCATGTAATCGTTGTGATGAATTTGAGGCATTAATGAAGAGTAGATTTCAGATGAGTTCAATGGGAGAGCTCACTTTCTTTCTTGGATTACAAGTCAAACAAAAAGAAGATGGTATCTTTATTAGTCAGGATAAATATGTTGCAGAAATCCTAAAGAAGTTTGACTTTGCAAAATTGATAAGGCTGCTTGTACCACCTATTGAGAACTCAGAAGACCTTAGTCTAAGGATGAGGAAGCCAGTGATGTGGGGGATGTCCATTCTCTATAGGTCCATTGATTGGCTCTTTAATGTATTTGGGAACTGCCTTCTAGTGCCGTAGAATGTTGTTTGCAGTCTGTGCTTGTTCTAGGTTCAGGTTAGCTCCAAGTCTCTCCTCTAGTGCTCTTGTCAAGAGAATTTTTAGGTATCTAAAGGGTAAACCCAACTGGGTATTTGGTTTCCTAGGAGTGTCTTCATTTGACCTGGAATCCTACTCAGGTCGATAGTGTCTATGCTAGAGCAAATCTTGACAGGAATCCACAATAGGAAGGATGTCAATTTCTTGCAGGGAGATCATTTCTCGCCATGCAAAAAAGGCATTACCTTTGTGGCTACTTCTACTACAAAGGAGAATATGTTGCTGCTGTGCAAGCTTGTCTGTGGGAAGTTTTGATGATTCAAAACTCAAATGTTAGTCTATGGGTTCAACTTTATGAACACAACGTCACATTGATTAATGGAAAGCACCATTTGCATTGTAAAGAATCCAAGTATATCATTCAAAAACAAAGATTCGCCATTAGGTACACTTTTATACAGAGATGCTTATGAGAAGAAACTTATTCAGGTGCCTTAAAATACCATTACTATGACAATTTAGTTGATCTTCTAAACCAAGGCATTGATAGTTGCAGGTTCCAGTTCTTAGTTGTTTCTATTGGGATGATAAATCCATAAGCTGCATTGGTTAAAGGGAGGCAATATGATGTGTTGTATAGTTTGTATGCAGTGTTAAGTATGAAGAAACAAGTTAACCATAGGTGATGCATTTCTAGAGGTTTGATAGGACTTAGAGAGGTTATTGATGGTACTGAAGCACTCTTGTTACCTACATTGTTCATTCTTTGGTTGGACACAGTTAGTACCGACAGTGCAAAGTTAGTACCGCTGGGCAAAGTTTGTACCGCTATAGAGACGTTGAAGAAAAATACCGCCAAGGGTACAAAGTGTAATTGAAACGGTTTCTTAAAATTTAGGTCTCCTAAACCTATATAAACCATCTCAATTGCACAGTTCCTTACGCAATCTCTCTCAATTACATTCGTATAAACAAGCCCTAATATCTCTCTTAACGACGATCACTCTTATAGAATACAATGGCTGTTCTTGATTCATGTCCTAAAGCCTAATATGGTCACGTATTAGAGAATGACTGATGGATGAAAGAGTTTCACGAGTTTCATTGATTTTCTTACGCCAGTTCCATTTATCATGCTTTACTGTAATGTCATAGTTGTTTATACTATATTTAGTGACAGTTTTGGACATTGCTAAGTCCAAAATTATATCAACAATTGCTAGGCACATTTTCTTGAAAAGGTAGCTGGCAAGCATTTGATTTATACACGGATTCCTCTGTGTCTATCTATGATAGATCAATAAGAAGTGATCTTCTTTTTGATGATGCTAATGGGATAGACTCACTACCCAATCAGGCTATATTTGATGCTATACAGCTTATGGGGTATGAGGGGGATTTAACAGTGTTGACATTTAATAAGGCTTTGTTTTCACCTCAATGGAGGTTTTTCTTATTAGTTCAAAAAGCACCTACTTTGGGATCAAATTCTACTAATATTGCCAATGCTGTCATTTGCTTAACATCTAATCAGAAGTATTAATTTTTTCTAAATTAATTTTTGATGGTATGCTTAGACATTTAGATGCAAAGAAGAAGTTTGTCATGTACCCATGTTTTATTTCCATCTTTTTAGATAAATAAGTAGCTAATGTAACTATACCTTTAGATTATTTTCCTATAAATGCTTTAACAAGTAAAGTCTTTTCTTTTATGGTTAAAAAGGGTAAACATTTCTTAGGGAAAGTCACCCCTTTATTTGCTTCTATGTTGGTTCAACCAACTGAGGATGAGGGTGCTCCTTCAGAAAGACCATTCTGGAAGCTAACTACCACCTTCTCCTGATTCACACTAGTGAAGTATCTCTGTGCCCAGACTGACTCATCTCTGATCACACTAGTAAAGTACATATTGAGCCACAGATGAACCATCCCCTAGCCTTAACCTTCAACTATCATTCCTGATTCTATCCAAACAGTTCTGGTGGGAATCTTGGACGGTCATTTCCATCCAGTGATTAAATTCCCTTTCGGAATGCGGGTGATATGACAACTAAAACGTTGTCTATGATCTTTTGTCTCTCTTTATGTGCACCATGTTTTAGATAAAGCCAACGAAATAAAAACACTTGAAGGATCAGATTCAAAATGCTCAAGAAGCAGCTAAACCTGTAATCTAACACCACAGAGCATGGATGCAAAGGTATCTCCTTGAAGCAAAGATTGCAAGAAAAGAAAGAGATCCTCAAGGAACAATGGGTACACATCAAATGAGTCTGTATCAAATAGGGAGGAATGAGGAAGTTTGCTAAAGGTGAACCTTCAGTCCAAAGAGATCCTCTATTTGATGAGATACCTGAAGATACACTTGATCATATGGAAACCAAGAATGCTCAAGATGTGGGGAGGATAAGAGATACAGTAGGTGAAGAGAAGGAGAATGATGAAAATATACTTAGTACTGAAGATGTACTTAGTACTGACAAGGAGAAAGTTAGTACTGACAAGGAGTAGAGTTGTCCTGACAGGGGGACCAATAGTTAGTACTGACGGGTATCAAAGTTAGTACTGACAGGCAAATTGAAGGTACCGAGGAGCAAATTGAAAGTACTGATAAGCAAAGGAAATGTCTATGAAGAGGGAAGTGCTACTCAAACTACTCAAACACCTACTTCTACAATATTTGGAGATGATGAAACAATAGCTAAGGTTCTTCTCAACATGAGTCAAGCCAAACGTTTCAAGAGAGAATGAGAAAGGTGTAGAGTTGGAAGGATATTTGAGAAACTGAAGACCTAGGCCTACTTCCCCACAAGATCACTTTGACATTTAAAGCCTCTTCAAAAATTAATCCAAAAGACAAAGGAAGAAGAAAAATAGAAGAGGAGGTTGACATCTGAAAGTGATCTGATGGTATTCCTGAAGCTGAGTAGAAGCTTTAAACAGCTTGCAAGTGATGAAGAAATGGCTAGGAAGGAAAGTACAATACGAGATCGGAAGGTAAAGAAGAAAGAAAAAAGTTAGCTGAAAGATAAAAAAGCTTACCAAATGAAGCTATCATAGAAGAAACATGATATGATGACATAAAGGCAAGAATTAAGGCAGATAGACTTCTTGCTGTGAAGCTTCAAGAAGAGAAAGGAGAGCATTTGCAATAGAAGAAAAGAGCAAAATTCCTTCATGACACAATTGTGCTCAAAGAAAATTCCTTGCTCAACAAAGAGATCAGGAAGCTATCAGGAACAGTCCACCTACAAAGAAGCATCTGAGAAATCAAATGTTACTACTTGAAGCATTTAGGAAACTTTCAAGCATCTAATTGAAAACAAGAAAGTTTGAGGAATTACTCAAGCCCTGTATGAAAAAAAAAAAAAAAAAAAAAAGATTAAGAGGTCAGATGAAGATTTTATTTCTATTGGGTCTGCTGAAGATGAAAGACTGATCAAAAAGATGAATGAAAAAGGAATTGATTCTTCTAAGAATGAAATGGTCAAGGAGGAGAGTAAAGAAAAGGTCAAGGAGAGAAGTAAAGAAGAAGGAAAGTACAGAAAGAGAAAAATTGGTACTAGAAAATAGATGATGTCATGGAAAAACAAGATTCATACAAAAAACACTTCTGAGAATTATAGTGAGGAAAGAGAATGAAGAGCTGAGATTACATTTAAACATAGCTCCAGATGAGGAAAAAGAAGTGGATTATGAAATACTTGATAGGAAGTATCCTATCAAAGAATGGAAAACTGAGTGTCTTGGAACTAAACCACAGGTTGATAAAGCTGAGCACTTAGAGGGGATTAATCAAAATGTGGTGATTAGAAGCAATGGACAAAAGAGATACTTTAGTACTCTGATGAGGGTGCTTTCTATATTTGATAGAGATGATTTGAATGTTGTATATCAACTGGTGATGGACAGATATCAAGATGAGATTTTCATTGACAGGATTTGATAGAGTACTTTGGGGAGATTTGATGATTATTTTCAATCCCAGTCTGATTGAAGATTAGTTTTAGGAACTCACAGCTAGATAGGAAAATAAATAAGTTGGAAGCTACATGGTTCTTCAGGGGTACATACTTTAATGACTGAGGCAGGATTAGTAATTCATATGCTTATAGAGAAAAAGTATCCTTTGAGAATGAAAGTACTGTTGCAAATGTTGGAATTAAAGTTAGAGTCTGAAGAAGACAGTACTATGGCATTAGAGTTGATTAGATTTGTCAAGAAGCAAGTTGCAGAGTTAGAACCTGAAGACTCTAATGGAGATGAGGAGGATCTTTGAGTGTTGGTTTCAAACCACACAACAATTGGTCATCAGTTTCACCACTGCTTAAACAAGCATAGAACTGGGATAGTCAAGTAAGCAAAACGGCTTTTTCTTGGGTGTGGGTATAAAGACTTTCTCAATCCATTTCTTTGGTTGACAATTACCAAAATTTTATAGGGTTTTCAACTCACCTTGCTTCATGGTTAAAGAGTTGGCTAGTCTAAGATCAAACAGTTCTTGGTAAAGACTAATCAAATCTGTTGATAGCTGATAGTTTGCTAAAAACTATATGGTTTATCAATGCACCATGTTATGGCAATGAAGCATTGGCTAGTCCAAAAGCAAACGGTATTTGGTAAAGACAAATCAATTCCGTTAATGGTTGCCCAGTTTTACCAAAATGTTATGGTAATTAACTCGCATGTTTTTAAAATGAAGAGTTGACTATCACCAGAGGCCAAACGGCTACTGGTAAAGGTCGCCATCAATCCGTAATGGCTGGTAGTTTGCCAAAAACTACAAAGCCAACTTAGTTGGATTGTTGCTGAAAAGATGTTGCTAAGAAGACAAAGTTGCTGCTGAAGATGGATAAAAGATCAAGAAATGTTAAAAGTGTTTGAATACATCCTCTATGCGCTAAAGAAGATAAATCTGAAAGAAACATGAAGTTTAAAGAGTTCAACATTCATGTTTAAGGGAGGATTGTTGGATTACTGTTTTCCTAAACTTAGTTTCCGACTATTATTAATAGTTAGTTCTGATAGTATAGTTAGTACTGACAGTCGAAAGTTGTTAAGTACTGATCAGTTAGTTTAGTACTGATGTAGAAATAAGTTAGTACAGTTTAAGAGATATGTTATGAGCTATTCTTAGGGAAAAGATATAAATATGCGTTTTGTAAGCCCTGTTAGTGGTTTATCATTGGTCTATTAAAGGATACCTCTTGGCATTAGTTAGATACAGAACTCAATATATTCATACAAATTCTTTATCTCTAGTTAGTAATCTGTTAATCATTCATGCGATTAATAGAAAATTATTATTTAGTTTTTCATTGTTCTTCTTAGTACTTGTGTTAAGATTCCGCATTAACACATAGTATTCATAATCAGTGTTTCTACATAGTCAACTGTATTTATACATCTTGGCTATCATCCTTAATAGGCTACAGAGATCTATTCAACAAGGGACTCACACTTTTTGTAAAAACTCTGATGAATAAATGAATGATAACTTATCTTTTAAAAACGTCTCTTTACGATTCGTTTTCTATGATTATGACTATTGTACTATGAAATAATACCCCAGATTAGCTTCCACTGCTATATGTAAAAATGGGGGTGTTATAGGTTGTGATGCAAAGTAATCACAAGCCTTTGCATGGTCATTAAGTAGACCATGCCCGAGAATAAATTCCCGTTATGAGGTCAAGTTTTCTTTTTGAAATTCTAGCCTTGAGGATGATGACCGGGTTGCTATCAGAAATAATAGCAAGCCATTTGGCATGTTTTGAAAACATTTAGAACTTCTGCTCGAACATCATTTACAGCCTCGTATCATTATTGAATGACGTTTCTAAGACCGTAAATGTTATCGATTTTCAGAAGACATGCCATTATTACCTCTTTTTTATATTTTTCTCATTTTTTAAATTTTCCGTTGGATTTATTTAATTTATATTTTGTATTTTTGTTTGTTATAAAACTTTCTTTACAAAGTTTCGAAATGAAAAAATCTTTTTGGTTTTTATGGTTATATAGTATATTTACATATTATATAGGATATTTGAATAGGTACCACCACTATTCTTCTGCTTCATCTGCCAATTGTTTCAGAGTTTTCGGCGTAAAACTCCGCATACCCAGCTTGTTGATCAGAAATTCAAATCTTTCTCTGCCAAGTGCTTTAGTGAAGATGTCTGCCAGCTGATACTCCGTATTGACAAAGTAAAGCTCTACTACTCCATTCTAAACTTGCTCTTTGATGAAGTGGAATCTGATGTCAATATGTTTGGATCGAGAATGTTGAACTTTGTTGCAGCATAAGGCAATAGCGCTTTTGTTATCACAGTACATTGGAATTTTATTGAATCCAAGGCCATAGTCGGTAAGCTGTGATCTCATCCAAAGGACTTGAGCACAACAGCCGGACAAAGATATATATTCAGCTTCCGTATTAGATATCGCAGCGCTTTTCTGCCTTTTTGATGACCAGCTAACAAGTCTGTCTCCCAATAATTGCATACATCCAGATGTACTTCGTCTAGTATCTTGGCAACCCGCATAATCAGCATCTGCATAAGCTGTTAGAGCAATAGAAGAATCCTTTGGATACCAGAGTCCCCTATTAACGGTTCCTCTCAGATATTTAAAGATTTTTTTATAGCGTGTAAGTGATTTTCGGTAGGCTTTGCCTGATACCGGACACACATGCATATAGCAAATGTAAGGTCTGGTCTACTGGTTGTGAGACACATAAGGGTGCCCACCATTCCACGATAGTGTGTAGGGTCAACAGCTTTCCCTTGTGTGTCTTCATCCAGTTTGGATTTCTCCACCATGGGAGTATCTACGGGGTCACAAGATTCTATACCATATTTATTCAAAGATTCTAGAGCATATTTAGACTGGTTTATAAAGATGCCTCTAGGACTTTGTGAAATCTGTAGTCCTAGAAAAAATGATATTTTACCCATCATCGACATCTTATATTTTGAACACATTATTTTTGAAAATTGGTCACATAGTTCAGGTGTAGTAGACGCAAAGATTATATCATCAACATATATTTGTACCAGGAGAATATCTTTGCCTTGTCTTCTAATAAACAATGTGGGATCCACGGTTCCTTTAGAGGACTCTTGATAGAGTAGAAATTTTGACAATAGATCGTACCACGCGCAAGGAGCTTGTTTCAACCCATAGAGAGCCTTCTTAAGCTTATATACATGATTCAGATTGTCTTGATCCACAAACCCGTCCGGTTGGCTGACATAAACTTCTTCGCGCAGAATGCCGTTCAAGAATGCCGTCTTAACATCCATTTGGTAGACGATCATATTCATGTGAGCAGCATATGCAAGGAAAATTCGAATAGCATCAAGTCTAGCCACTAGAGCAAAGGATTCCTCAAAATCAATTCCCTCTTCTTGACGGTAACCACGAGCTACCAAACGAGCCTTGTTCTTTAGAATTCCTCTTAATTCATTAAGTTTCACCTTGTAGATCCATTTTAAAGTAATAACCATCACTTTATCTGGACGAGGAACGAGTTCCCAGACTTCAAGACGTTCAAATTCATTAAGTTCCTCTTGCATTGCTTCAATCCAACATGCTTGAGTTAACGCGTCTTTATAGTTCTGTGGTTCAACTGATGTGAGAAAGGCATCATAGTAACAAAATATGGCTTGTTCATAGAGTTGGAGTCTTGTGGAAATATGTCTTTCGAGTTCACCGATGATGTTGTCTAAAGGATGATCCTTGGTCCATTTGGTAACGTGTTTTGAGTTAGGAGCAGCAGTGTGCACAACAATAGGAATAACATCTGAAGATGAAGATGCTTCAAAATCATTTTCTGGAATTGGAATACCAAAGAACGGATCATTATTCATGTGTGCAACATCAAAGTCCTGATTGTCTTCTTCAACATCGTTAGGAATGATAGGAGATTGAGTTTCAGGTGTTGTTTGAGAGTTACTTAGTGATGGTGTATCTTGGTCAACAGTTGTTAAGGAAGGTGAACCGGTTGATGCAGCGGGAACTGGAGCAACTACTTTAACAATTAGATCAATGACTTTAGGGGCTGGGTGATCAATACTTGATGGAGGGTTAAGTAATTCATCAAACAGTATTTAAAACAGTAAATCCCAATCATTTCTTGAAGGTGGTACAAACGGTGTTAAGGTAGAAGGGTTTGTCACAGTCCTGAACTTATTGTTGCAGGAGTCATTTCATGAAGTACGGGTCCTGAACTGCTGTGTTCAAAAGCCATTGCAGTCAGCTCGTCAAAATCTACGTGAATTGTTTCAATGATTCGTCTAGTACGTCAGTTGTAAATTTAAAATGCTTTCTTTGTGGGTGCATAGCCAATGAAAATACCAATATCAGCTTTTGGTTGTAAATTACCCAAGTTCTCAGTATCATTCCTCAGATAGCAGAGTGTACCAAATACATGGAAAAACGATAAGTCAGGAAGTTTGTCATGTAAAAGCTCATATGGAGTTTTGCCATGACGAAGTCGTATGATGGAACGATTTTAGGTGTAACATGCGGTAGCAACTGCTTCTGCCCATAAGAATAACGAAGCTTTTGCATAAATCAACATTGTACGGGCAGCTTCAATTAGCGTATAATTACTTCTTTCAACAACACCATTTTGCTGTAGAGAGTGAGCAACAGATTTTTCATGAAAGATGCCAACCTTCTTATAATATTCACGCAAAGTTTGATTAACAAATTCAGTTCCATTATCTGTTTTGATTCGTCGGACAGGTGTCTTAAGCCGCACTTGGATCATCGTGAGAAACTTGATTATGAAATCTAAAGATTCATCTTTTGACCTTAAGCACTTAACCCATGTAAATCGAGGGTAATCATCGACAATGACGAGGATGTACTTCTTTCCATTAACACTTGCGATACGCATTGGTCCACAAAGATCCATGTACAGAAGATAGAGTTTTTCTTGGTTGGTGTCTTCAGATTTAAGCTTGTGGGGTTTCTTCATGCTCTTGCCCATTGCACACGCAAAACACAGATGGTCCTTTTCAAGTTTTAGCTTAAGGAGACCTCGAACAAGACCGTGTCTAGCTAAATGGTTGATTGCACCAAAGTTTAGATGAGACAAACATCGGTGCCATAGCCAGGACTTAGTCTTTGAGGCCTTTGACAAGAGTTATATAGGAGAGGACGCCATCATATCTCCGAGAGATAGAGTATACAGATTGTTTCCTCGAGATCCGATCAATAGATTGACACCTTCTAGATTACAAATAAAACAGGTGTGTTGACGAAAAGCAACTTGAATGTTTGAATCACATAATTGCCCTACGGGGAATAAGTTATGTCCAAGTCCTTCCACGTAGTAAACCCTTGAGATCGTAACATTACCAATCTGATAATCCCTATATCCCAATATCTTTGCCACGTGATCATTTCCGAATTTGACTGTACCCAAAATTTTATTAATGAAATTGGTGAGCTGAGAGCGATCTCCGGTCATATGCTCGAAGCATCCGGAGTCCAAATACCAAAGAACAATTTAGATGACCTCAGTGAGAGCATCTGAACCATAATGAGATAAATTCGCTATGAGAGCAATTTTAACTGTGTTGAGTTCATCACAATCAGAGTCATATGCATCCAAATCATTGGATTGATAAATGGCATTGTGGGTAATGACTGTCTGTGTGGCTTGACCTTCTGCAATACCTGGATCTGCCAAAAATGCTAGCTCTTCCTCATGTAGAATTTGACCATTTTCTTGTGCTTCTACTAACAAAACTTTTTCCTAAAACCACAAAGTATCTCTCTTCCTTTTTGGTTTTGGGCACTGCTTTTCCATGTGACCTTCTCCTTGACAGTTAAGGCACTTGACCACCCTTTGACCTGTAGACTTTGTTTCAGACGAACCAGCTCCAAACGAATTGTGTCTTTCTTGCAGCTGCTGAACAGTAACTCTTCCATCCTGAATCATTGCCTGTTGTCGAGGGTTTAAAGAATTTCTCAGCTGATTGTTCATGGAAGGGAAACGAGATGTGACCACTATAGATAAGAATGACATTATCTTGTTGATTGCGTCAATTGGATCATCACCTTTATTAAACACAGGGACAACAAGACCAGAGTCTAAAGCAGGAAACTTTGTCTGTTGTGGTTGATAATCAATCTGAGAGATAGCTTGTGGTTATTGGTAAATGGTTTGAGGTGCATTAGATTTGTAAGTAACTGCTTGCGGGGTTGATGGGTGACTGACTGAATACTGCTGATTGGGATAAGTAACTCCATACTAAGATAATGAGCTTTGCTGCTGGGGGTTGTTGTATGCTGTTGTTTGATAAGTGTTGTATTGGTGGTTTGCGACAAGTGCCAACGGATCATGACTTTGTTCTTTCAAAAGACGAATTTCATTTGCATGTGCTTCATGGTGTTCAAGATGAGCAAAGAGCTAACACAAGTACAAAAAGTGGTATTGGTCACACCAAAAATGTGTGACTATATACATATAGTCACACACGCGAAAAGTTTCGTGTGTGACAAAAGGTCGCGCGGCCGTAGGTCACCTACGGTCACGCATTCGAGTTAGTCACACATAAGAAAGCTTTAGTATACGTATCCACGTTTTTTGTGTGACTAAATAGGTATAATTTAGTGACTGTAAACAATGTACAACCAACAAATCATGTTTTTTTTGTATATTTAGTCACATACAATTAAACATAGAGTGGCCAAAAGTGTTAATATGTGTGACCATATGGTGTTTAAAGTGAAGAAATGTGTATTTTGTGTGACTATTATTCATCCAATGGCCACATGAATTTTTTGTTTGTGTGACCTTTTGTAATATTTAGCCACACAAAGCATGTTTGTTTTGGGTATTTAGTCACATACAATTAGGCATAAAGTGACCAAAAGTGTTAATAAGTGTGACCATATGGTGTTTAAATTGAAGAAAAGTTTATTTTGTGTGACTATTGATCATTAAATGGCCACATGAATTTGAAGTTTGTATGACCTTTTGTAATATTTAGCCACACAAAGCATGTTTTTTTAGCTATTTAGTCACATACAACTAAGCATAAAGTGACCAAAAGTGTTAATAAGTGTGACTAATGTTCATCCAATGGCCACATGATCTTTATGTTTATGTGGCCTTTGGTATGATTTAGTCACACAAAGCATGTTTTTTTGTGGGGAATTAGTCACATACAAGTAACCAAAAAGTGGCCAAAAGCGTTAATAAGTGTGACCATATGCTTTGAAACCTTCAAGTAAATATGTATTTTGTATGACTATTGTTCCCCCAATGGCCACATGAATTTTATAATATGGAAGTGCGGGGAATCGAACCCCGTGCCTCTCGCATGCAATGCGAGCGCTCTACCATGTGAGCTACACTCCCAAAATGTAATCAGTATACATGTGTTTTCAATAGAGAAACTTGCTAATCAAATAATAAGAGCTATAATGCTCTTAATTATACTTGAAACACTTACAATAGTATCTGACTGCCTGTGAATTGTTATTGAAGTTTGGCTATTGCTGTCATCTCATCCAAATATAAAAGATCTTACCCAACGAATACCAAGAGTCCAAAATATAGCTGCAACAGCAAAAACAAACATGAACCGGACGATTAAGCATCACAAAATACTAAACTTAAAATAATCTTTATGCGAAGTTATTGTCTAGTGGGATAAATTGCACCGGATATTATGTATAAGAAGATGAATGTCCTTAATCGTAATGGTAATCCAGGATTTGATGCAAGTATATTATGTGAAAGAAGTTTTCTAAATTGCGTACCTTGTCGACTTTCCTGGAAGAATGTCCATCAAAGAGAAATCATGATGAGGGGGGCCTGCAATAACGGACGATAAAGATATCAACCAAGAATTTCATACACAGATATACATGTGTTATATCACATATGGTATGATGAAAGGCCTATATATCACGAAAGGCAGCAGTACTAATGTTGTATTGGCCGCGAACAGTACTAATTTTCAAAGGCAGCACTAATTTTCAAGGAGCAGTACAAAGACAACACTAATTTTCAAGGATCAGTACTAATGTTGTATTGGCAGCGAGCAGTACTAATTTTCAAAGGCTGTGACTTGAAGGTTCTCATAAAAGAATGCATGTACTGTATCCATGTTTAATGCAAAGTGCAGAACCAAATAGTATTAACATTCTTGTATTCGAACAGTATTAACCACGAAGGCAGCACTAATTTCTTGGCAGCATAAACATATGAATTCTTTGAAGGCCAATATTATATTAATATCACGAATAGCAGTATTAATATAAACTTATACCTTCCAAGTATATACACGCAATACCATTCTTAGTAAAAGCATGCCTGAATCTGAAGACCGCCAATGCACGCCTGAATCTGAAGACCGCCAATGCACGCAGTATTAATATAAACTTATACATACCTGAATCTGAAGACCGCCAATGACCGCCAATGCCTGAATCTGGATCACCACGAACATCCTGTGACCACAAACTATTAAAAGACCTGTGAATTTTTATAAATATGCAATTCAGGAGTGTATTTGAGCTTTTTAATGGGTTTGAAAGAAAATCCATTTATTTCATCAAGAGTGTAATACGAGTAATAGTTGTGTTAACCTTTATAGATATAGAGGTGAATTATATGCTAATGCAAAAAAATCTTACTGTTGCACAGCTATGGGGAACTTGTAGCTCTCCTCATTCTTTCCTTCCATATCAGAATCCAAAATGAACCCGGTGTTTTGTTGAGGTACAATTAAGATGCACATTAACGTCACAATTCTCCATTAGTCTCTTTAGCATCCATCACAGTTTTTATAAGAAGCACATTAACCCCGTAATTCGCCATTAGTCTCTTAGCATCCATCAGTCAGCTGATGCCTTCACAATCAATCTACACAGACCAATACAATATCATAGTTAGAATAAGATATAGTGATATACTAGTACAATTTTTAAGTCAGGTCATACGGGTATTTTTTAACACAGGTTAGATTCACCTGTAAGAGGGCTATTTGGTACTTTACTACCACTTGTTGGACTCAAGCTTTCCTTTGGGGTTGGAGTGATACCATTCCTTTCACATGATGGTTTTAGAATGTGAAGTTTTCCACCAGCGGATGATGCTTTGCTGATATCTGGTTTGCTGATATCTGGTTTGACAGAGACGGGTCGATGAGAGAGCGAGTGGTTCAAATGTGAGAACTCTGATGCTGCAACTTCCTGACCTTTAGCTTTGTCTTATCAGATGAGTTTAAAGCCTAAAAAAATCAAAATTAAACAGTCAACCAATTATAATGCTAAGGAAGAACTTTACATAACATGTTAAAAATAAAAAGCCTCTCAAATCCTAAGACTTTATTAATTGAATCTCAATCAATTAGACTAACCAGATACACCATATTCTTTTACTATCACGCATTCACGCCCATGTACATACGTATTATAATACACTTCAGGGCGACTTTCTACCCATTTGATAACCCGTTTGACCAGTTAAGATAATACTGCAACCCCAATCAGAGTGAATGGTTATAAACTCCACCTCTGTATTTCTTAATTGAAACCATTTGATGTGTATTTACTTTATTCAACTTGAAGGCATTACTAGTTTGGTTATTTATCACTGACATACTTACCTTCTTTGCTTCTAATTTCCTCCGCTGCAAGAACTCTAATACTGATGGCACTTCTGAGCTACTTGCCAAAATTGCCTGCAATTATTGGAGATAAAATAAAAGCCACAGATTAAACACAACACAACAACCTGCCATCACAGAAAAACCAAAGCAATTTTTACTTTCTTTTTCTTTTATTTATATTTGAAGTGCTAAATAGGATTACAAATACATATTGGTACAACTAATAATCCAAACTGTTAAATAAAAATTCACATTGGACGAGTTTCAACTGATGGATAATAATATGAACAATATAACCTCATTCATAATTCTCATTAAAGAGAAAACAGAGCCAAATGGCCCAAAACATTCATAGATCACATTAGGCTTTCAGAATAATACCTGCAATAACTTATAAAATCACTTAAGCCATGACACACACGTTATTTATTGCTTTGCATCATCAGTTAACATAAAACTAATAAAAATCCACCACACCTATTGCTTTGTTGTATTAACGCTTTGACGATGTTATTTTCATTAGCATTGTATGACATATGCCTATTCTTTACATTACATAAAGTATTATTCATGGTGTTTGGCATCTTATCTTAGATCGTCACAACTCAAGCCTCAAAGAGACCAAATCAGAGCAACTTATGTAAGCAAATATTAGTAAAAAACATAAACTACACTATGTTGCAAAGTCACAAAACGGAAGCCGTGGTGATTTCAGTAAAGAATGTATGTACCGTTGGTCTCTATATAAGCATGTTCACGAAGCAATACCAACCGCCCCTATATAAGCTTTAAGCCGCTTAAAAACGCAATCCCAAACATCACCTATACATGTTTATTCAATAAGCAACATCATACATCCCTTTAAAAAGCCGCAAATGTGTAACTACATCCCAACACTAACCTAAATATGAGGGTTTAAAATAAAGACAACTTCAAACACAATTTATACTTTTTTTTGAGAAGGCAACAAATTTATAGAACCAAAACAAGAGTACAAATGATACAATACAAGGCATCCCCCCCACCACCCAACTAATCAATCTAAGTAAAAGTGAGAAGGACCAACAAAACAAACCCAACTAATCAACCTAAAGAAGCATAATGAAACAAAATGATAAAGAACAAAGACTACAACAAGCCAAGAATGGAACCAAAATTATCCAAAAAAGAAAAAGCCTTCCATGAACCTGGTAAGTAGCAGTCCCACATGACCAACCAAAATTATCAAACACAACTTATAATAATAATATGTATAAAAAGAGGGATTGTTTAGCTTATGCAATCACTCTGAATTTGACATAAACAATTTATCAAGCACTGCTTATTCCATTAAATAAAAAACTCATAAATTAATTATTAAGAAATGTAGAAACACAATCAACCATTATGTTAAAATCGTATCTCAAACAGTCACAAAGAGCAAAATGATAGGAAATAAATAAATATAAATTTAAAAGAAAAAAGATGTGAATTGGGAATAACCTGAATAAGAGAAATTAACTGAAGAAATGGTGTTGGTTAATTGAGAAATTACGGTAGTGAGGAGAACGGCTGTGATGAAGAAGCCGGTTAGGGTTAGGGGATGTTTGGTAAAGGAGATGTTGTGTGAAAGGTTGAAATGAAAGGTAAAGAAGCGGGTGTTGAATTTCTTTTGGTAAAGAAGCGGGTTTTGATTTTTTGGGGAAAGGGGAGCGGGAGCCTTAGAAAAAACAAAGCGGGAGATTGAAAATTCATAAACTTTTGGTGTTTAAGAATAAACTTTTGTATGTCTATGGTTTAGTGTGACCATATATGACATTTGGTCACACTGTTCAAGTGTGTGACATATATTTGTCACTTTTAAATGTATATCGTGACTAATGCTTCAAACTTACTTTTCAGTTGTCACACATTTCAAATTCATATGTGGCTAAATATTCAGCAAAAAATAGCAGTCACTTTTAAATAATGTGTGACAAACTTGACTATATGATTTAGCCACATACATAATTACTTCATGTGACCATATATGGATTTTGTCACACTGTTCAATTGTGTGACATATATTTGTCACATATGTATATATATAGTGTGACTAATGTTTCAAACTTATTTGTATCTGTCACACGTCCCAAGTTATAAGTGACTAAATAATCAACAAAAAATTACCAGTTACCTCTAGTCACATAAATATTCAAATGTGTGACAATGAAATTCTGAAATGGTCACACAAAATGAGTTCAAGTGTGGCTGTTTATTTTATCCTGGTACATTTAGTCACATAAATATCTGACTGTGTGGCCATTCAAAAAACAACATGTGTGACGAAATCCAGTTTTTGTACCAGTGTGATCAAAGTTCATGACATGCATATCCTTTACCAATTTGACATCAGTCACAAATGTGCTCCATTTAGGAGGAAGACTGTTCAAGAACTTCGTGTTGACTTGAAACTGTTGCAACCTCATCTGGTAAATGTGTATATCGTTGATCAATTGAGCAAATTTGTGGTAATACTGAGATAGGGTTTCTCCTTTAATTAAGGTTATCTTTTAAGTCTTGACATTTGTTTAGTTCGGTTTCAATTAAACTTGACTAGTTTGGTGTTCTCTGAAATCAACTAGTTCGGTGCTCTTTGGAAAAAAAATGACTAGTTCGGGTGCTTCTGTGATGACTAGTTTAGGTATCTCTAAAATGACTAGATCGGTTGTCTTCTAGAGATGACTAGTTTGGGTATCTTTGATGTAGACTAGATCGGCACTCACTGAAGATTGGCTATATCGGCACTTTGAAACCCACAACTAGTTCAACATTGACTAGTTCGACACTGACTAGTTCGGTACTTGTTAGATGACTAGTTCAGGTGCTTCTGAGATGACTAGTTCGGGTATCTCTGAAATGACTATATCGGTTGTCTTCTGGAGATGACTAGTTAGGGTTGTAGACTAGATCGGCACTCACTGAAGATTGACTAGATCGGCACTCACTAAAGATTGACTAGATCGGCACTTTAAAACCTACAACTAGTTCGGTACTGACTAGTTCAGTACTCACTACAACTGACTAGATCAGAACTGACTAGTTCGGTACTCATTACAACTGACTAGAGGTACTCTACGAAAACCCAATTTTTCAAAGCTTAAAAAGACAAGTTTTTGACGATTGTTTTCTGAAAATTTTTGTACCAAAAGTGTTACAAAGCTTATAGGGACAAGAAAAATGCAAACTTTTAGGTTTTTAAGCCGAAAAATTTAAGAACAAGATTTTGACCTTTATAAAGCTAACGAACCCAAATGACACAAAATAAGAGATTTTCGTATAAATCTACGCACACACACCTATATCCAAGGATACTAGATCAAAGCTACCTATGTAGATGATCTTTTAGTGTGGAATTTAAGCTTAGAAAACAAGAAAAAAATAAAAAGACGAGGCGTTTTTTGAAGAAAAACTCACGAACCAAAACAAGTAAACACAAAATCTAAGCACACCACTCCATGGCTCTTGATACCAATTGTAGAATAGATATAATCACTTAACACATACACGAAATATTTAGCAAGAAATGTTAGATAGAGAAATTCTTTAGGAGGAAGGTTTTAGTAAGAGAAATATGAGAGAGAAAATACTTGTTGAACTATATGAGAAATAAAACTAACCAACCACCCCTCTAAGGCATGGAGAGGTGTATATATACTTACAAGGGGCAGATGGGCCTTGGCTTAATGGACTTATCCATGGGCCTTAGTCTAACTACCAAAGTAAGTTTCCAAATATTAACTTGACGAGCTAACTACAGTTATCTATGGAGTGACTGATACTTTCCTAGGATTTTTGTATTCCTAACATACAGAATTGCCAAACAGGCCACAAAATGAATTTCTTTATACCATCCATAGCACTTATCTTTGTCTTTGTTGTTTTATATGTATCTTTACAGGTGGCCAAAAGGATGTGTTGGATGGAAACAAGTTCAGGGCGATGATTGTAATTATGTGTCAAAATGGGTCAGGTGAGCAAACAAGGGTGTTTGGATGGGAACAAGTTCTAACTATGCATCAGTTCGGGTTTGTAAAAATCAACACCTCAATATCTATTCAACCAACCACCCCTTTTATTTTATTAGAATGAATCAGAAGGATAGTCCTCAAACGAGTGCTACCTAATACAATTACAATAGAAAATGAGTAATCCCCAAATAGATGTTACTCTAAAATATAAAACACACACACACAACTTATAATCACACGATTACAAGGAGGTAACAGATCTTGATGATCAAAACAAGAGATATATAATATGAAAGAGTGATTGAGAAAAGCGTGTGTGATCCAAAGCTAGGGTTGGGCTTTATATAGGCTTCAAGAATCCACTTTATCCCCTAAAGAATGAAACAATACTAAACACAAACCAAACGTTAGACATAGTGCAAACTACTTTGGGAAGTTCACATAACAAGTCCTTGTAGTTTGTACATAACATAATCAGTTTGATATTCCAACATCCCCCTTCTAACTGGTTTTGTATACATGTATAAAAGGGTCAACTTTTTTTATTAAAAAGTTATGCTGAGGAAAGCCCAAGGCTTTGGTGAAAATATCAATAGTTTAATTTTATCTATCTTAATTAAACTTGAAGCAACTTTTTCTCTTATGATGTGAACATCTAGATCAAAGTGTTTGGTTTTTTTATGCATTACTAGGTTTGCAGTAATCTGTATTGCTACACTGTTATCATAGATTAGTTCAGCAGGAAGCAAGTTTGTTACCTTTAAATCCTTTAAGATATTCACTACCCACATTAATTCACATGTAGCAGCTGCCATTGATCTATATTATGCTTCAGCAGAAGATTTGGACAAGGTAGCTTGCTTTTTGCTTTTCTATGAAACCATGCAACCATTAAAGAACACACAGTATCCTGAGACTAATCTTCTAGTCACAGGACACTTAGCCCAATCTGACTCAGCATACACCTTTAAAGACATATGTTCAGACGTTATTTTAATACGTCCATGTCCAATAGCTTTTACCTTGACACTTAATCTTCCATAAGAATCATCCTTTATTTCTTCAAATCAAATCGACACAACGATTATAATATTAAATATTTAAGAAAAAGGTTTCGGGAAAAGTATATCTTTCATCTTGCATTAAAATTTTAAAGTAAAATAACTCTTTGTTATTAAAATCTTAAAAATTTACCCTTTTTAAGCAAAGTTTCTAAGTATAAATTTCTTTCGAAAATTCGGCATGACCCGTACGTCTTTATGACTTTTTCCAAGGTTTTAAACCTTAATCCCAAACACTTTTCACAAACCCGACATTTTTCGACAAAACACAATATCAATACCTTCAACACGTTTTATCCAATCGTAACAAAATAATCCATTTACATTCGACAAGTCCAACAAAATCCCCTTTAGTCCAAACCAAATCCTTTAGTCCATTTACAAGTCCACTAATTCAATTACTTGTTATTGGGCCTTATGGCCCATTAAGGTCTTTAAGTAATTAGCCCGATAGCAAAACTTAGTCCATACCTCTTTACATGAGTCCAAAAATATAATCAAAACCTAATGGACCTTAAGCTCATTAAGCTGAATCAAATATAAGTCGAAATCACATACCCGTGGCTCATTAAGCCGAAACAATAAGCTATAAGCTCATAATATTATATATATATATATATATATATATATATAAGCCGAAAACCAAACAAGCCATAAGCCTTTAATATAAGCCAAAAACCAAATAAGCCATAAGCCCTTAATATAAGCCGAAAACCAAATAAGCCATAAGCCTTTAATATAAGCTGAAAACCAAATAAGCCATAAGCCTTTAATATAAGCCAAAAATAAGACCTAAAAAAATAAGCCAAAACCGAATAGCCAAAACTAATATCCAAGTCCAATAACCACAAAACCAAGTCCAATAACCAAAACCAAGTGGGTCGATCCCACCTTGGCGTCGGACTAAAACAACCAAACGGACCCTTATTGGGCCAAGCCCAAGCCGAAAACAAATAAACCCAAATAAGCTATAACCTAGCCTATTGAATAAGCCAAACTTCAAAATAATCCCTTATTAAGCACTTTTATAAAATGAAAAATTACCACAACAACCATTTTATTCAAACTTAAAAATCCTTTCTTTTCTTTCTTTATAAGCCGACGCACAAAGACCCTCTTTATTTACATTTTTGTTTTCAAGATTCGATTTTTACGACGATCAACTTGTACAACTAGTGTTTTACCACCATAATATCCATAAAAGTACAACTTTTAACAAAATTTAGAAAACTTACAAGTTTGGATGACTTTGGTTCGGTTTTAACGCGAAAAGAACGAACTTGTACACCTTTTATATAACCCACATCTACTAACTATCAACCAACTATCTATTCTTAACCCGTGTTCTTGAGAAAATCTTCAAAATCTTTGTTTTCTTCTTCCTTGTGGTTCGTCCAGTTCTAGAGATAGGGAAAGAGAGATTTTTGTGTTTTTTTTATTTTCAAAATGAGATGCATGAATGAGAATTGTGTTAAGGTGGTGGAATATTTGTGTACCAAGGGAACATACTAGCAAATTTTTAGCCTTCTTGTCCCTTCTTATCTACTCTAGGCGTCCAAGCATCCTAGGAGGGTCTCGGGTCTTCCTTTTTGTGTCGGGATCACTTAAAAACTCAATTTTCATCTATTTAAAACGTCAACCGAACTTAGTTATCATTTTCATTGCGTTCAAA
>BQNB010006843.1:0-13361 GCA_026074375.1 Tanacetum coccineum
TTATCTACTTTCTTATTGAAAAATGGGTACAGAAGAGGAACAATTGACAAAACTCTCTTCCTAAAGAAGGACAAACATGATATCATATTAGTTCAAGTCTATGTGGATGATATCATCTTTGGGTCTACAAAGAAGTCTTGGTGTGATGAGTTTGAGGCATTGATGAAGAGTAGATTTCAGATGAGTTCAATGGGAGAGCTCACTTTCTTTCTTGGTCTACAAGTCAAACAGAAACCAAATGGTATATTTATTAGCCAGGATAAGTATGTTGCTGAAATCCTGAAGAAGTTTGACTTTGCAAGTGTTAAGACTGCCAGTACACCAATAGAGACTCAGAAGCCTTTAGTCAAAGATGAGGAAGCCAGTGATGTTGATGCTCATCTCTATAGGTCAATGATTGGCTCCTTAATGTATGTGACTGCTTCTAGGCCTGACATTATGTTTGCAGTCTGTGCTTGTTCTAGGTTTCAAGTCACTCCAAAGACCTCTCATTTAAGTGCTGTCAAAAGAATTTTTAGGTACCTAAAGGGCAAACCCAAACTGGGCCTTTGGTATCCTAGAGAGTCTTCATTTGACTTGGAATCCTACTCAGATAGTGATTATGCTGGAGCAAATCTTGACAGGAAATCCACAACAGGAGGTTGTCAATTTCTTGGCAGGAGGCTCATTACTTGGCAATGCAAAAAGCAAACCATTGTGGCCACTTCTACAGAATGCCAAATATGTTGCATGCTGCAAGCTGCTGTGGGCAAAGTTTTATGATTCAAAATCAAATGTATAGGACTTGGGTTCACTTCATGAACACAAAGTATCTACTATTGATATAGAAGCGACCATTTGATTGAAAGAATCCAGTACTATCTTCGAAGAGAAAAAAGCCTATAGCCTATTAGGCACCCACTTCCTCCGAGCTGGGGAGAGAAGAAAACTCATACGAGGTGCTTAAGATCCCACTAATGACGCAATGTCGCTGATCTACTAACAAGGCATTTGATGTTAGCGATTTCAGTTCTTGGTTGTTTCAATTGGATGATAAATCCATAAGCTACCTGGTTAAAGGGAGGCAATAGGAAAGGGTTATCGGTGGATGATAAGAGGTAAAACAACAATGGCAAAGCAACTGTTCAAGATAACCCTTAAACCTTCTGCTCCACCTTTCTACCAACTCATGTTAAGCATTGTTAAATGTCGGGTATACGTTTGTGAACTTTGCGACTTCTGAAGCAGTTTGGAAATCTCATGTTTGCATTACCAGAAAGAGTTGGCCGTTGTTCAAGAGTAAGAAGATTGCTCAAGTTGTTTGTGCTTGGATTCAGAGTAAGAATTCTCTTGTGAAGCATTTTGAAGACATGAGATTATGTAGACCATCCAAAGAGTATTTGCAGGTGTGGTTCGGGACCACCAAACGAGACGTGTCTAGTGCTCTGTTTGCAAGCAAAGGGGATGCGTAACAATGGAGCGATGTGTGCCAGGTAAATTGGTGAGTATGGTTATTGACGAGGGAAGTATGCATCTCAAGTAAACATTTCAGATTAGGATTAGTATGACTTTAAACGTATTGTCCTAGAAGTAATACTACTGTTAGTAGAAATATTAGCAACTAGTTAGTGTTGTATAGTTGTATAGTTTGTATGAAATTTTTGGTGTATGGATACATATTAACTAGAAGTGATGCTTGTCAACGCTCTGATAGAGATCTTAGAGAGTCACTGAGTAAGAGATTACTGATGGTCGCTGAAAGGCATTCCTATGATTACCATGCCCTTTATCCCCCCCCCCCTCTTCTTCTTTGTTTGGACAAAGTTAGTACCGACCATGCAAAGTTAGTACCGCTGGGCAAAGTTTGTACCGCTAAAGAGACATTAGAGAAAAATACCGCCAAGGCATACAGAGTGTAAAATGGAACGTTTTCTTTTAAAATTAGTTTCTAAAACTATACAGAATCCATCTCAATTGCACACTTACTCAAGCAATCTCTCTAACTAACATTCTTCTTTACAAGCCCTAATCTCTCTTACAGACGATCTCTCTCTTCTAAGCAATATGGCTGCTCTTGAGTCCTGTCCCTAAGCACTCCATGATCGCATATGGAAAAGACTGAGGGAATGTTGAGTTTCATGAAGTCATTGTGATTTTTCTTGGAGAAGTCTACTAGTTATATGCGCTCACTGTAAGTCCTGTTGTTTCGACCACATTCGTTGAACAGTTTTGGACGTCTGCTAAGTCCAAAACAATCAACAATGTTAGGCACATAACTGCCAAAGTAGCTGGCAAGGTTGTGTCTATCTCTGAGGCATCAATCCGAACTGATCTTATTTTTGATGATGCTGATGGGATAGACCTCATCACAAATCACAGCTATCTTTGATGCTTTCTGCTATGGGATCATGAAGGGGTTTACTATTGTTTAAACATTTAATAAGCTTAGTTTTCACCCCAATGGAGGTTTTTATTTCACACAATTAATCATTGTTTAAGTTCCAAAAGTACCTCTTGGGATCAAATTCCTACAAATATTGCCACTGCTGTAATTTGTTTAAAATAATCAAAAGTATAATTTTTCCAATAATTTTGTTTGGTATGCTTAGACATCTAGAGGCTAAGAAGAAGTTTGTCAATTAATCCTCGTTTTTTTCTATATTTTTAGGTAGAAATGATTAGCTAAATATATCTGTAACTTTAGATACTTTCCTGTAAATAGTTTAACTAGTAAAGTATTTTCTTTTTATGAATTAAAGAATGGCAAACATTTCTCAGCAAAGTACACCTTTCGTTTGATCTATGTTGGGTCTCAACCACTCAGGATGAGGGTGCTTCCTCAGAAAGACTATCTGATGAACAACCATCACCCTCTCCTGCTCCCACTAGTGAAGTCCCAAATGAGTCACTGCCTGACTCATCTTCTGCTCAACCAGAAGTTGAGTTCCTATATGTGTAACAACCTGACCCTTCCCCAAGGGGACCTTCCCCCAACCCTCACCAAAACCTTCACCACCTATGTACGGATTCATCCAGGGAACCTATGGTGGAGAATTTGGAGATCATTCATCAATGATAATCCCTTTCAGGAATAGGCTGACAGACTCTCAAAATGTCTATGATCTTTGTATCTCTTTATGTAAACAGGTTTCAGATCAAGCCAAGAAATTAAACTCTTGAAGGCTTAAGATCACAAAGCTCAAGAAGCAAGCTAAGATGTCATCAAACATCATAACAGCATATCTGAAGAGGTCTCCTTGCAGAGCCAAGATTCCCACGGAAGAGTTCTCAAGAACACACAGGGTGCACAAAGAGTCTGTATCCAAACAAGGGAGGAAGAAAGCAAAAGGAGAATCATCAGTTCAAAGAGATCCTCTGTTTGATGTAATGCCTAAAGATAAAATTGATCACTTGGAAACAAAAAATTCTTAAAGTGAAGGGAGGACAAAAGAAATGGTGGATGAAGATAAGGAGTTTGATGAAGATAGACTTAGTACTGAAGATGTAGTTAGTACTGACAAGGAAGGAGTTAGTACCGACTTTGAAGGAAAGTTAGAACTGACAGACCAATAGTTAGTACTGGACGGATCCAACGTTAGTACTGATAAACTAAGTTGAAGGGTACTGAAGTAATCACAATGGGGTACTGAAGAGATTTTTGACGGTACTGAACGAGGCCAATGAGAGGTGTACTGAAGGAAGTTGAAAGTACTGCCTGGCAAATAAAAGTTACTAAGATCAAAACTAAGGAAGAAAGTGCTACTAAAAAGGCCTCTTAAACATCCATCAAAACACCCACCTTTATATGATATTTGTTGATGATTTGAACAATCGTACCAAGCTTCTCATCAACATGAGTAAAGACAAAGCTGCTTCTAAAGAAAAAGAGAAAGGTGTAGAGTTGAAGGATGTTGAAGTAAATTAATTGACCTAGCAGACTTTACAAGATCATTCTCACATTAAAGCTCTTTCCAAAGATTGTCACAAAGATAACGGAAGAAAAGAAGATTGAAGAGGAGGATGAATCTGACGTGAAGATGATGGTATCCTCATGCTGTGAAGAAAATCAAATAGCTTAAGAGTGGATTGTAGAAATGGCTAGGAAAATTCACGAAAGACTGGGAAGCAGAAGACGAAAGAAACAAGATTGCTGAATAAAGAAGCAACAAATGAAGCTCTCATTAAAAACTTTGATGATATAAAGGCAAGAATGAGGCAGAAAGATTCTTGTTGAGAAGCTTCAAACGCACGAAAGCAGAGCAGTCTCACAATAGAGAAGAAAAGCAAAGTTCCTTCATGATAAATCTGCTGCTCAGAGAAAATTCCTTCTCGACAGAGTTCAGAAAGGCAATGAAGAAAACGACCTCCAACCAAGAATAATTAAGAAATCGATGATGACCTCTACTTCAAAGCATGTGGGGAAACTCAAACATTCAGAGTAAAGGTAAGAAGTTTGGAAGGACATACAAGGCAATGTGTTGAAAAGATAAGAAAGGTCAGATGGAAGATTTCATTTGCTATTGGGGCCCGTTAAAGATGATAGATGATCAAAGAAGGAATAAGGAAAGATTCCCTCCAAAGGAGAGAGATTCATAGCGAATCTAAAGAAGAAAGTCAAGGAGAGGATAAAGGAGAAGAGGAATACAGGAAACGAGAATGCACGGGTACAAGAAAAAGATGAGTCATAAGAAAAGAGATTCTACCAGACTACTTTTCAAGTTGACCCATATGACATGGGAAAGAGGACATGATGAGCTGAATGTGCTTGACACATTAGCTCCAGATGAGACACGGAAGTAGATTATGAATATACTTGATAAGAGTATCCAATCATTGACTGGAGGACTGAGAATCTGCACTAATAAGTTTGATGAATTCTAAACAGATCTAGAAGTGTTAATATGAATGTGGTAACAAGAAGTAATGGTCAAAAGAGATCCTTCAGCACATTGATAGGAGTGCTTTCAGTGTTTGACAGAGAAGACTTAGATGCTATATATAAACTTGTGATGGACATCATTTCAAGATAAGATTCCTGAAGGTTTGATAAGTTCTTTGGGAGTATTTTGATAGTTTGTTCAATCAGGATGAACAAGATGAGTTTTGGAACTCTTACAACATGAATGGAAAGTAGGTCAGTTGGAAGCTGCATAGTTCTTCAGGGGTTACACAACTTGATGATCTAATGAAGGATTAGTCGTTCACATGCTAATAGAGAAGAAGTATCCTTTGAAAAAGGAAATAGTGATGCAAATGCTAAAGCTAAAATTGGAGTCTGAAGAAGAAAGTACTATGGCATTGGAATTGATACGATTTATCAAGAAGGTACTTGCTGATTTAGAATCTAAAGAATAAGACTGATGGAAGAGTAGAAGGGATGAGTGTTGGATAACCACCACACAACAAAGGGTTATCAATTCACCATGCCTTAACAAGCCATAAATTGGCAAGTCCACAAAGCAAACGGCTTGAGGTAAAGGACTCTTAAATCATTTATGGTTTACAATTACATAAAAATTGTAGGGTTTCTCAATCACCTTGCTTCTTGGTGAAGAGTTGGCTAGTCCAAGATCAAACAGTTCTTGGTAAAGACTACTCAAATCTGTTGATAGCTGATAGTTTGCTAAAAACTATATGGTTTATCAATGCACCATGTTATGACAATGAAGCATTGGCTAGTCCAAACACAAACGATATTTGGTATGACAAAAATCAAATCGTTGATGGTTGACAGGTTTACCAAGAAAACTGTATGGTAATTTAACTCACATATTCTTCGATGAAGAGTTAATCATCCAAGAGCAAACGGCTACTGGTAAAGGTAATGTCAAATCCCGTTAATGGCTGGTAGTTTGCCAGAAACTACAAAGCCAACTTAGTTGGATTGTTTGTAAAAAAAGATGGTTGATGAGATAGCTTGAAAAAGATGTTGGCTATAATTGCTGAAAAGACAAGGTTGCTGCTAAAGAAGGATAGAGTGTACAAGATTAAGAAATGATAAAGAATGTTTGGATACATCCTCTGTGTGTTAAAAGAAGCTTAAAGGATTGAAGAAACATGAAGTTAAAATAGTTTAACATTCATGTTTAAGGGAGGATTGTTAGGATTAATGTTTTCTTAACTTAGTACCGACAGTACAAATAGTTAGTACTGACAGTTATACTTAGTACCGACAGTACAAAGTATTAAGTACTGTTAGTTAGTTAGTACCGTTGAGAAGATATTTAAAAGATATTTATGAGATATTTTAGAAAAAGATATGTAAGCCTTTTAGGGTTATCCTTGATATATAAAAGGATCACTTTTGGCATAGTTAAAATAGAGACGATAAGAGAGGAACACAGACAAATACACAAGCTTAGCAAATCATATACAATATCATAGTTAGCAATCTGTAATCCTCAAGAACACATTAATAAAGTTGTTATTCAGTTGTTCATTGTTCTTCTTAGTACATGTGTTAAGATTCCGCATTAACACATAGTATTCATAGTCATTGTTTCTACATAGTCATTTGTATTTATACATCCTGGCTATCATCCTTTATAGGCTACAAAGATCCATTCAGTTTATCAGGACTATTAAAGACCTTACAAGAGATGTCTAGGACTATGCTTAATGAACAATCCATTCTATAAAATTTTTGATGTAATGCCGTCGTTACGTCTACTTATATACTAAATAGAATATTAATTCGACCAATACTAGGAAAAACCCCTTATGAAATATTTAGAGGTAGGAAACCTTCTTTGGAATATTTTAAAGTATTTTGAAGCAAGTGCTTCATTTTGAATACTAAAGACTATCTAACCAAGTTTGACCCAAAGTCACACGAAGGTGTTTTTCTAGGTTATTCACAAAATCGTAAAGCTTATATAGTGTTAAATAAACATTCAATGAAAGTCGAAGAATCATTCAACGTGACATTCGATGAAAGTCCTCCTCCTACCAAATTATCACCATTAGTTGATGATGATGTTGGTGAAGAAGAAGCCATTAAAAAGAATACCAAAGTCGTAAATAATAATAATGAAAAAGATGAGTCGATAGAAGTTGACAAAATCGTTAACATTAAGGAGCCCAAGAATCATCCAATAGTCACAGTCCATAGAAATAGTAATCAAAGAACCTTAAGGTCTCAGCCCAAAATCCATTGTAATTTCTTTTGTTTTATATCTATGATAGACCCTAGAAGATGTAAAAGAGCATTATAAAGATGAAAGTATGGGTTGGTAGCTATGGAAGAAGAACTAAATCAATTTGTAGCATAATGCTGTTTTAGGAATTAGTCCCCTTTACTCCATAAGTCAATCGGTCATAGGAAACGCAAAATGGTCTTAGAAATAAATTAGTGAAACGGTATAGTATCTAGAAATAAGGCTAGATTAGTGGCACAAGGATATAATCAACAAGAATGTATAGATTATGATGAAACATATGCTCCGGTAGCTAGGTTATAGTCAATGAGAATACTTCTTGCTATTGCTTGTGCAAATGATTTTAAATTATATCAAATTGATGTAAAAAAGTGCTTTCCTAAATGGTTTTATAAACGAAGAGGTTTATGTTACTCAACCTTTGGGGTTCATTGATTTTCAAAAACTAAACTATGTTTATAAACTTAAAAAGGCTTTTTATGGTCTTAAGCAAGCTCCCAAAGCTTGGTATGATAGACTAAAAGCATTTTTGATAAAACACGAGTATTAACTGGGAATGGTCAATAATACACTTTTTACTAAGAGATCAAAGTCACATCTTATCATCGTTCAAATATATGTCGACGTGACATATTTTGGTTTTACGAATACACAAAACTTATGTGATGATTTTTGCGAAAAAAACAACAAAATAATTATTTTTTCCCCAATGCCGACGGTTTTGAAATGAGTATGATGGGCGAGTTGAACTTCTTCTTATGCCTTCAAATAAAACAAATGGAAGACGACATATTTTTCAACCAATCCAAGTACATCAAGGAGATGTTAAATAAGTGCGCGGTTGGCAAGATTCTCCAAACCACCAAGACGCATGTCAACGAGTCAAGCTCATTAAGGACGATGAAGCCGACTCCGTGGATAGCTCTAAATATTCAAGGTATGATTGGTGAGTACTTTATTTAAACACAATAGGACCGAATATTATATTTAGTGTTTGCTTATGTGCTCGTTTCTAAGAAAATCCTAAGACTACCCATTTAGAAGCCGTTAAGCGTATATTTAGATATATTAGAGGAACTAGTCACTTAGGATTATGACATCCAAAAGGAACCGGAGTAGAAACTATAGTTTATGCCGACTCTGACCACGCGGGCGATTACGTTGATCACAAAAGCACTAGTGGTGTTTGCACGTTCATGGGATGTTATTTAACATCTTGGTTTGCTAAGAAACAAACGGCCCTTGCTATCTCCATGACCGAAGCCGAATACATCTTCGCCGGGAAGGCATGTCAACAAGCACTATGGATGAAACAAGCTCTCATCGACTATGGCATACGCCTCGACGACGTTCTAATAATGTGCGACAATAAAGGTGTTACTGACTTAAGTAAAAACCCCGTACAACACTCTAGAACTAAACATATAGAAATACGTCACCACTTCCTATGAGATAACGTCCAAAAGAGCAACATTTTTATCAAGAAAGTTTCATCCGAGGATAATATAGCCGATATATATACCAAGCCTTTAAAACGTGAAGTAATTATCCTTCATCTCAAAAATAATCGTAAGCGGAAATTTAATGAAGTAATTATTCATTCTTCAAAAGATGTTAATTCTCATTACAAGTTCCAATTACAAAACTTCCGATCATAAACATAATCGAGATTAGAATTTTATTTGAT
The DNA here is from genome assembly GCA_026074375.1 of Tanacetum coccineum. Taxonomy (NCBI): domain Eukaryota; kingdom Viridiplantae; phylum Streptophyta; class Magnoliopsida; order Asterales; family Asteraceae; genus Tanacetum; species Tanacetum coccineum. The sequence continues at coordinate 8,824 of BQNB010006843.1, forward strand.
TAAGAAAATATCAATAAAATGACCATAGATATTTTCAAAATCTACATGTATGGTCAATACATAAAATTAAGAAATCGATTAAAAAAGACGAAAAAAACAATCATCGAATTACAACTCACACTTGTGTTGATGATGTTCTGTTAAGTCTAATTGTTCATAAATGATTGTGTTATTAGCAATGGTCAAACTTATGCTAAAAGATAACACATTCCTAGTAGGATCGACTACGTTGAAATTCCATCAGGAAATTCACGACAAGTTGCACGATTTGTTCAAAACTTGGACGTCGACTCCAAAATTTTTCAATCCATTCTCCTAATAAGTATAGTATAAACATACTTCAATTGCCAAAAACATAACACCATATTTCAATTTGCTTAAAAATCAACTCTGTCCGTATTTATGGACACATGCGGATCACAGATCCACCATATGGAGATCCGTATGTTGTTTAGGTGGATCCGTGCGTCTCAGATCATGGGTAAATAACAGACTTTAAACAAATTGGGACCACAACTATTATTAAACAAACACACCCACGAACTCAAATACTAAAACCCTCAAACAAACATAATACAAATCGGAAATTAGAGCAATTAATCTACAAGATCATCAACAAATCACCAATCTATAACAACTATTGTAAGTGATTTCATATTATTTTCTATTTAATTTCATATCTAGGGTTTTGATTTTAATCAAATCACATAATTTGGGGATTTTAATTTTTCTTGTTATTTTTGTGCAATTAGAACTAAGATATAACAATGTATAACTACTATATACTTAAAAAGCATAATTGAAGCGATTCGCCAAAAATCAACTTTCAACAAAAACCTCAAGTTATGATTCTCACTTTTAGGAACTTTTTAAAACAAGGGTTGTTTAACTACATTGTTAATACAACGCAAAAACTTTTTCTTCATGCATTAAGACTGTATACGAAGTGCTTAATTCATAGGTACTCTTCATTCCATTCGAATAGAACAATATCAAACATAGGTTGTGCCTTAAGGTTTGCTTATTACTAGTATTATCACTATTTTTCTTTTGTTTGAGTTAACCAAACCGCATACCCACATCAAGTCCTTATAAACACACATTTAGAAATTGCATTATCTTTTATTTATGCTATTTTCTAATTGAAATCACAATAAATTATCTAGATATCAAATTGTAACACCTCCAAATTTACAACGCAGCGGAATACCACTTTGGGGTGCTACTTCATAATACATGTACACGAGTCACGGTAAACGACTTCAAAAGAGACGTTTATAATACAAAATCATATTCGATTTATTTAAAAAGAAGATCATAGTTACAAGGTCCCAAACTAGTTTAGAAAACATATTTTCTATGTGAGTTAACGATCGATGACTCGAGTGGAAAACTAGAAGGGGGGTTGAATATTTTACCTCTTTTTAATTTAATGTTTATGTTTGTTAATAAAAACTTAGATTCGACTTTATGTGAATTCAATACTTGCACAATATAAACAATATACTTATCTAAACAATTAATAGGAAGGGTCTATGAGCCAAAATAGGTAAGACAGAGATAGAGTAAGAACAAGCAAACCACCAATGCGTTGATTTATCGTGGTTCGGTAACGAAGCACCTCTGTCGCCTACTCCACTCCCTGCGCACCCCAAACTCGAGAGTTTTCTTGTTCACTATGGTCAAACAAACTCCCTTATGGCGGAGAGAAACCGTACACAACTTTTGCTTGTATTATCAATTTCCCCGACACTAGTATGATGGTCGAGTTCTAATCTTAGCTAGAACCAATCTATCACGACTTCACAACTTCTTCACTACTTTCACGACTTCACCAAATAAATTCACAAACTACACAATTTCTTCACACCTTAGTTATCTTCACACCACTACTTCACTACTTCACTTCTACTTTCACACCTAACTATCACAACTTGGATGAATTACTAGATTCAACTATACTTACAACAATCACAAAGATCTAGCTACTACACAACTTTATAAGATATATAATTGATTTACAAATTTGTGATATGGATGCAACAAGATTGCAATACACACTTGAGGTGTAATACTTCTTCACTTAATGATGAAAGTATTCTTCTCTTGCACTTGAGGAATTGAGCTTGGATCACTTGGAAACAAAGATTTAAGATTAAATAATCAAAGGATTTTAGTGAGATGTGTGGGTTGTTTTAGAACAAAAAGAATGAGTGCAAAATGTGAGAAAATAGTAGGAAAAAGTACAGTATTTATAGGACAAACTAGGGGAGCATCTACCTAGGGGCGATCCCCTTAAATAGGTGGGCGGTCCCCTTAAAATTAAGGGGGCCGCCCGTGTATTTAAGGGGGCCGCCCTAGACTAGGGCCTCCCCAGTTTGTCTTTTGTGTAAGGGGAATTTTCTAGAACTTTTCTAGCCGTTTTAGGTCTGAAAATTTGAATTTCAAAATGTTTATTTTGAATAAAACATTTCTTTTAATTGTAAAAAATGTTTTGTAATGTTTATAAAAATGTTTACAACATTTTATAAAAGTTTGAGGTTGAATAAAAATTTCATTTGATCATAAAATGCATTAAGCATTTATTTATTCATACCTTTAAGTGATATAATTATCGAAATAAAAATTTACTACTAATTACTTGTTTACGTTTAATTTTACATTGAACGTTTTTATATTTTGTGATTATCAAAACGTAAAGATGTGAAAAAATATTAATAATGTTTTTAGGCATTATATTTTGTCAACAATTTATGGATTTATATATGTGTGTGTGGATTTCGTGGGTAAGGAAGAACAAGAGAGCAAAATGAGACTCAAATGTTAAGTGTGTGAGATAGGAATGAAACTATGAGATGTAAATGGTATATATGCACAATTGCTTCACACACTAAGAGTGTGTATGTGTGTGCCATGGGATAGGACAAGAGAAAGAGAGGACCAAAATGATCTCCCAATCACAATTGATCAAGGACATATGGTTAGCTAGGATGGTGAAGTCTTGTCTTATTGTTTTAAAATTCAATTTTGGCATTCAAAGTTTTTAAGGGGTGCTTGTTTGGACGTGAGCTAGGGGAGGGGGAGGGGGGGGACCAAAATGGTCTTCAACATTCTAGGAAACTAATGCTTCATGTTTGATTTAATTTCCAAGCCCTCCATGTATATGTTCATATCTTAAATAAATCACGATTCACGTAAGTAACGAAACGAATAACGGTATCACCGAAAATTATGAAATTTTAAATATTGCCTTGAAATATAAAAACGTGGCTATTGCCAAAATACTACAACGTTAAGTGTCCCGGTTCACTCCCGGCGATGATTCTCAGATAAAAGCGGGAAAACTTCCCGGTTAAACGTAAAAGTTAAACGAAACTTTTAAAAATTCAAATTATCGACCGGTAACGGCTAAAATGTTGAATGGAAATTTGCGGGGTGTTACAAAAATGACATGCAACAAAAATAGCAAAATCAGATTTACAAAACGCTGGAACACCACAACTCGCAACAACTTTAGTTTAACAATCGTCAATTATGATAAATAGTAACAAAAAATGTTGAACTACAACATGCAATAACAATATACAAATCAGATCCACAAAACATGGAACATTACAACATACGACGACTTTATCTTAAAAATAAACAACCACCACACACCGTAACACCTAAACCCATACTTTAAGCCAACTATTATGATATGTCAATCGACATTACCTATCCTACCCATCATTCCGACCAAAAGAGCTAAAACAGTTACAACTTTTAACCAATGAATCCGAAACCCAAATTTTCATTAACATCAGGCATAAATGAAATGAAGAAATATAAAATGTATGACATACATGCAACAAAGAATATTCGTATTGATGTTCTTGATCGAGACACAACAAACCCCTCGCATGTTTGATCTTTCCCACCACTGTTCGTCGTATTTATTTTATGTGTATGTGTGTGTTTTGTGTATTTTTTTTATATTTAACCCTCTAGGAAACAAAACGACGCCGTTTAGTTTGGTGGGCTTATAAAACTGCAAACCTGATCCCCAAACAACCACGTTTAACCCTAAAACGACGCCATTTTATCCAAAGCTACTCACAACTGGTTCAACCTAAAGACCAAAACGACGTTGTTTTAATTGCCCAAAATGCGATCGTTTGCTTTGCTATTGTATAAAATGGTAAGGCATAAAACGATACATGGTGGGATTTTTTTTAATATTTTTGTTTTTTTGTTGTAATTGTGTTTTAGTGGGTTATGTGTGAGCGAGTGGGTGACACATAGCACCAGAAAATATGAGGAAAAGTGTTTTGTGCTGAGTGATAGGTTCTCGTATTATAGGAAATATATAGGAAAATTTAGTTGTGTGTGAATGGTTTATAATCTGAATATCAATCTGAATCCTGTAATCACTTTCAGATTAAAGCATTTCGACCCTATATGCTTCGGGTTCACGAAATCCTTCATCGAATAAGACATATTGACAATTGAAATCAAAGGCACGAGAAATCAATCATAACTGTTATAGTATTGTTTGA